>JAQFZC010000070.1:0-95205 GCA_034695205.1 Dicyrtoma fusca
ACGAGAGAGAAATGTAAGAGAAATAAGAGAGAAACACTGAGAGCACGGCAGACTTGTGACACGATTGACACCCCATAGGTCTATACCCTATAGCCATGCCCATGTCGACTCGTCTTCGTCCGCGTCCTCTCTCTCCCTCGCCCAGCGCCGGCTCAACGGCTCCCAATCCCAGTAGTAGCCAAGCCAAACACTACCACTCACTAGTACCTTGTATAACTACGAAACTCAAAACCAAGTCCTGCGTAAACTGCCTCTCTGTTAATGGTGAATGAACTTCTCTTTCTAGATTTCTCAATAATATATTTCTCATGGAGAGAGCATCTCGCTCCGCGTCTCCCTGCCGGCTTCATTATGGGCCTTCCCAAAATTACTTTACCCAACATTCAACATTCCTCGGAGATGCGTAACCAAAACGGTAAATATGTCCTAAGCTCCTTTCCTAGTCACTGAATGGTTGAAATGTGTACAACTGTTAAGGATGAAAAACCTTAGGCCTTGCTTGCCTGTGAAATGTTGAAATGAATACAACCGCCAATGATAAAAATTATGGCCTACTTGCCAGTCGACAAAACGGTGTAAACATTTTTTTCGCTTTTTGAAGAACAAAAATTTTACGATTTTTGAAACTTCTTGAAAATGTTAAGATCCAGTTTCGATTTTTTTTACATCGTTATTGGACACTGGAATATAATACACTGCTTAGAACGCCAGTAAAGATTATGACATTTCTGTTTTTTGCGTAGTTCTACAATTTTATTACTTTTTCAAAACGTTAGTATATAGAGATTTTTTTCAGGATACATATTTATTTTATAGTTCTCCTAATTCCCACAGGTACTTTTACTGATGTAAATTAATTTTATAACTTATGTCTAACTTAGGCAAAGTATACTGAGTCCGTTGGACTATCCTCATTGGAGGATAGTGACAGCTTTGTATGTTTGTTTTGTTTGAATAAAGTTGTCTTTCTCTCTATTTCTACTCGTAACCATAACTGTATATAGATTATTATTTTAATGCTTTAGAAAACGTCAGTATCATGCTTTGACACTTTTATTAGAAAAATTCCATGTTGTATCCCTATGAAAGCGTATGCATACAGGCAGTATTGGAATGCATGGAAATGCAGAAGTTAATATTACGGTAAAACTGTTAAAACTGTCATGGTCGAAAAACCAGAGCAGACCCACGTAATATTTGGAAAGCTCCGTACTGTTTCCCGCAGACTTCTGCAAAGAAAAGAAATTAGTATTAAATCCTGAATCCCCTCCTCCGATCTGCGATCCTCACATACTTGTTAGGGCATTGAAAATATGATGTTACTGGACCTGTCTTGGAACGGACCTCTTTAAAATGTGTACAATTAGTACGAATATTTGTAAGTAGCGTAAAAACATTATTTAGCTGTTTAAAAAATGGTAGAAAAGAGGATAAGGCTCGGAAAAGAGTTGAAAGAATCTTATTACTCCATTTGGAAAAGTAGTTTTAAGGAGAAGGTAATATTTGAAATGTTCCTGCCCTTGCGTCGTACAAGACGGTGCATTGTACATATTTTGATTTATGTATACGCTGTTTTTTCCCGAACCGGAACGCATTTTACTGCCGGCCAGCGTAGTTGCTCGCATTTTACAGCTCACACTCACTGCCGAAGTGCCGAGTGCCGAGACTCCCTGCACCTCACAGCTCACCAGTCAACCACCACAATTTTCCAACCGAAGCACACGAAAATGCAAACTCCACTGCGGCTCCGCCGCCTCTCCGCCAATCAACCGCTAAGCCGGTTGGCATCTGGGCGTCACTTCCCCGTCATTGGCCCGCATCTTTACGCACTTTCTTTAAAACCAGCCACCATGAGGTGAACAATCCTCTCCAATCCAAATATTCCACATTCCTCAACTTTCCAATCCAACTTGTTTTTTTCCTCCTGCTTTTGCTTTTGGGGCTTTCACTAAATGATTAAAAATAATTCGTCGCTTTTAGGAAGCAAAGTGATACACAGCCGATTTTGACTGAAAGCCATCCATAAACTCTTTAAACAAAGCAAAATGATGCATGTAACCTAACTAGTAAGTACGCGTAACGTCTCTTCATCGTTGTCATTTTGATTCCAAGAGTTTCTGGATATGTACCTAAATACTTTACGCATCTCTATTTCTTATAGCTTTTAGCCAAAATTGAATGTGGATCTGCATCATATATAAGTATTTGGCTTCTTAAACGACGAAGCTCTTTTCTGATTAACTTGAGCGCTTGTGGCCCTATCGAATATGACGTCGTTTAAATACCTTTTTCGAACAAAATAGACCAAGTTTCACGTTTTCTCGAAGCGTTAAAAAAAGTTTTTAAATTTGATGAAAATATTGTTCACTTTGGCTTATTTTGAAAAGAGTAGTAGTAGGTATTATGTTTGAATGTACGAATTCATCCTACAAAATATAGAATGAATTTAATTCCCACCTATGCAGAATTGAAATAGGAAAGAAACAAAAAATCATTCAGCGCTTAATAGCGTAATTATATATTTTCTAAAGTAATCTCCAACCTCGAACAATTTCCTCTTTTAGGATAGTTTTGTTTAATTTATTCAGCCAGGGTTGAAAAAACACCTGAATAGCAGTTTACTGTCAACTCATGTTGTGTAAAAGGATACGACTTCGGGATATAATAAAAACCATTAGGTTTAGGTAGGGGCTGCCACACTATAAGGAATGCGGCGATTAATGATTTCAACGTTTGAACGTATTCTGCTGCACATTAGTTGTACAATTTGAATTTGAATTAAGTATTTTGAAATAGATTTTTTAGCGTAGCCAATCATTTTTTTTAACAAAATTATACAATAGGATGGGAACCTTAAAATGAGTTCTGCAAATGTTTCTAGGTATGACGCCAGGTACATATGTACTACAGAGCAGTCAGAGAACTTGTTTCTCAAACTGTGTGTAAAAATTGCAGAGGCCAGCGCAGCGTATACTAAAGCATATAATATGTATAGGTATATATGGAAAATGAACTAAGAGGAAAGGGGTATGCTGGGACGACAATAGTGTTAAGACGGATATCTCTTATTACAGATTTTTATGTATTATTTATTTAGCTAAAAATGACATTAAAACAGCCTAGGCATATTAGATCTGGAAGAAGGGTAGAGTTTCTGGGACTTAAAATTCTAATACATTTTGCACCAAATGCTTATTATACGTGGGGGCAGGCTTTTGGACTTTGGATTTCTGTGGGGATTTATTCCAGTGATATTTATTCCGAGTCGATTTATTCCATTACCCTACGTTTTGTATTCTTTCGGAAAGTTGAAGTCTTTTCTTGCTTTTTTAATTAACACCACGGTGGTCAAAAATTTTCTTACTATTTCGCGCTAGGGATGATTTCGGTCTGTTTAAACGTATTTGCACAGCAATATGTTGTAGAAACAAATCAAAAGTGACACTGCATGATGCATAGTTTCCGCAGTATCCCTTTTGTATCATAATTGATTGGCTTTTTAGTTGATTTTCTTATTGGCTGTCAAATATATATCAGCACAAATCTGTATTCACCATTTGTATTCGACTACACCGAGCAATTAGCCGTTCTCGAAGATTAATTTAATAAAATATACGCGTATACTGAGTCCTTTGGGCTATCCTCGTTGGAGGACAGTGATGGCTTTGTTTTGTTAATAAAGTTCGTCTTTCTCTAATATTTATGAAGTCCATACAACATACGTTTTAATACAAGTAGGGATTACGGCTACATTACCAGTTTAAGTTTTTAATGCCGGGCCCGAGAATTCTCAATAAATTCCCACTTTACCCTCAAAATTCTCAGGTCGCAAAATTCCCTATAGTTTATTATTTCCCGTGGAGAACGTGTATAGGGAAAATGGGGAAGTTATGTAAGTAGGTATATGCTTCTTAGTGTTCTTAGTAAGATCGCACACTCTTCGTGCAAAAATTCCCAATGGTGATGGACATGTAATATTTAAGTACCTACTTACAGTACTTATTACACAGTTCAAACTTCAAACAATGGTCTCTTATGGTGGTGTCTACCTGTCTTTAAATTTAATGACTACATCTACATCATACCTAAGTAACCTGTATTGTATACTATTAGTCTGCAAAGATGTTCATTTGAAAATCCTTCCTTTATTTTTCATGCTTTCTATTTTGCATACTTACTCTTCATATTTTTCAAATAGTTGCCGGCCTGTTGAAACTCCCGATGTCCAAATAGGATGTGTATTTCACTCCCAAGTATAGAAACAGTGATATTATTTCACTTCACTTCCCCATTTCATACACATTTGTGAGCTTGTCAACTGTCAATTGCTCTTTAATTTTTATGCTTCCAATCATCCATTAGTCGAGCTAACCCATATATCTTAAGTCAGTAAGTATGTAGGTAGGCTAGGTAATTACCACATTTACTTCACTTGTCATATGCACACTTATACAGCGATGTGTGAGAGAAAGACAAACTTTATTAACGAAAAAGCAAAGTTTACACTGCCATCCATCGAGAATAGCCCCAACGACTCACTTGTCAGTATACGCTCCAGAATTTTGTTAGAAATATGTTGTTTGCTAAACAATTCAAAAACTAGATTCAAATTGTACTAAAAGATTGCCATTTTCTAAAGACAACCTTTTATTAGTAGTAAGGTAATTATTCTAAAATAAAATAGGTACCCGTTAGAGGTCTGAGTTACTGGGTGGCAAAAACTTGTGTAGGGCTATGTGCTACTAGTGCACCCAATTATTATGTTGAGGGTGGCCCTGATGCTTTCCCCTACTTTATAAGTATACCTATGTATACACCCCGTTTCACTTTTGTATACTAACTAGTAAGTCTTGATTTTTACAACAAGCACATCCAGTTTTTCCTACAAGGGCTATCCGTCCTGACCTTTTGTATTTTTTAAAAAAATGTTTTTTTTTCTGTCTAAAATGCTCCTTTTAATAATAATGCTCCACACTACCCTTTTTTAAAGTCCATGTACATAGAGGTATATGCTATTTGTTCACCTACTGTTTTCATCTTAAAAATTATCTCTGCTTTGTATAAAATCAATCTCTTCTACGAAAAATTAAGCTGTACAGTATTGGTAAAGCAGAAATTATGAGCACTTCGTGACACGCAGGTACTTAAGTAAGTACAAAATCTTTGCCTGTAATTTCGCGTTGGCGCTTTTAATAGCTAAACTGAAAGTGAACTTATAATATGGTCAAGAAACAGTGCGTTGTTGGTCTCTACTCTTTTATTCCATTATTTCCAACTTTTTCGAGATAAACGTTACGATCGGAAAATTGACTATTAAAAGAGTAATTCCTAAAGGCCGTATGCAGACATGACATCGATGAACTATTACAGTATTGTATCCCTTGCTAATCAATGTTATTTCAGCGTATGATTAACATCACAAAAATTCACAATCGATCACTAAACTCTTCATCCACTAGACAATTTTGGTATAGTTAACGTCAAGTTAGTTAAATGTAGTTTTTAAACTGAGATTATTACCAAATGCAAGCTTTGCCTCCGATAGATGCGTAAAAAGTAGAAATGATTGCCTGATGTATTGGTCCTATATTAGACTTGAAAAAGAATTGGCTCCATAATAATTATGGTAAGCTTTGAGCCCCTAGGTCTTGAAAACTCGATATCATTTTCACGGGCCTACCTGGGTAGTAGGTACTTAAGTGCTGAAATACTTGTAATAGTATCCCGGGGTACTATCGAAACTTATTGAAGCCTCTAGACTAGGCTCCGAATGGAGACCCGGCTACTAATGAAAGTTAAAGCCTTCAGACCTAGGTAATAATTACTTGAAATTTTCACATGTAGTAATTATGTATGTGTTAGAGTACGCTTAGACCGGGGTACTATTAGAGACTCAGGTACTAAAGTTAACGCCTCCAGGCCCTAGGACTATTTAGAGACTGGGGTATATACTATTAGAGACCCTACTGGCCTACTACATAAAAGAACTACGGAACTTACCGTTCCTGCCATAGCCATACTTTTAGTTCAGAAATTCATTTTTGCTCTAAATTCCTGTACAGGTAACGCAAGATACTTAACTAACATGCAAAAAAAATACTTTTTAACCTGTAATGCTGTACAGGCGGTTATTACTAGGTATTATATACATATTTTTACTAAACTTCTTACATTATAAGATGGTAACTTCAACTTTTAGCCAAATATCATGTTGTAATGCACCTCTTTAACGGAAATTAAGAGTACATTACACATCTAAACTTGCTCTTTGAACAGGTTCTTCAAATGAAAATTTTTCAAAAATGTTCAGGAAACGTAAAAAAAGAAAACAGCTTTTCACTGGGTAAAGTTGGGTCAGACTTCAGTATGATCTCCGACTCGATACAATTATTATTTTACATGCAATTGCTTTCCATTGGTACGCATCACATCTCCGTCGGACCTGAGTGACTGCTGAAATTCGGTTTTAATTCTTATAGGTAAGTGCAGTGACAACCCGTTTATTATTAATAAGGCCACCGGAATTATGCATTATGAGCGTTTCAAATTATGTTTTTTACCGTACGAAATTATGCTGAATTATGCTTTTTCCTGAAATTATTATGCTTTTTAATGCTTTATAATTTTACACAAAAAGCTGTAATTTCATAAAGTTTTTCTCAAAAAGCTGTGAGACTTTGTTGTAGCGGATTTCAGTAGTGACTGAGGATGAACGATTCACGGTTTTGCATTAGTAAAACAGTAAAACTAATCACTAACTTTTTAGTCTGTGACGGCGTGAAGAATTTAAAGATTCTTTGGCTAAAACAGCATCCTAGCCCCAAGGGCAATTCATGTGTCAATATGTAGAGGAACAATATATGCAGACGAAAAATGCAGTACATATTTTATATGGTTAAAAATAATTATATAATTAAAAAAATTTAATTTCAAAAAATTAGGTCAATATCCTTCGAAAAATGCTCTGCTATACTTTTTCAGGTCTCATAATGCTCTATTCTGCTTTTACGATCTCATAATGCTTTTTAATGTTTTTTATGCTTTTTGAAATTTTAATTTTTTTACATTTGGGTTTTGCATACTACCAAAGGCCAAAAAACCTTGCAACCGGGGTAAAATAAAGAATTATGCTTTTTGATGCTTTTAATGCTTTACGGTTAATTATTAATAATATAACTCATTATGTTATTAGAGATATTGAAATGACTCTTTGAGGTTACAGGTTTTTAAATACATACAACCATTCCAATCTTACAATAAGCATCAAAGAACATTCTACAAACATACAAAATACGACCGTTATTTAATACCCTATTGTATTGTTTAATTCTTTTAAGAGCCCATTCAGTTGTACTGAACAATGACGCATAGCAACGTCTCATCCTGTAATTGTAAAACTGCGGTTAGGTATTTATATTTTAATATCTCTCGAAGTTGTATTCACTTTGCCGTACATGGAGCGATTTCCTCTCCCCTTTCTATTATGTAAAATCAAAACTTGACAAACAAAACTGCAGTTAAGACTCAGTCGGAGCCACAGATGGTACACATACATTACAATGGGCTCAATGCTTTCATAAATCGTTAATGCTTCCAGCTACCCAGAGCAGTTACCTATAGTTATTATTATTCTTATTGTTCCTACCTTTTCTATTTATTTTTATTATTGCATGTAACGTACGTAGCTCAAAATACATGCTACCAACAAGCCCCCATTAGAGTCAATGTATGCATATAATATTATTATTTAATTTTTTATTCAGTATTTCAATGCATGGCACATACACATTGATGCATTGCTAAACACGAAAATAGTGCACACATAATTTAGGATAGATAACTTCAATCGACATTCGGCTGGCTCAACTTTTTGCTTAGTCAGCTTAAGAAACTTATGCATCCGTATACATATACCTAATTTATAGCAATGAAAAATGAAGAAGCCCGGCGACATGTAATTATCATCCCTATCGGAATAATAGAGTAAACAAATTGGATCGTAATATCTTATCCTTAGCATTCAACTTGTATTACCTAATTTTCTACTTTATACGCATACTAAGACTAGACTATATAAAGATGGTTTAGTCCTTAATTCTATTCTATTTATATAAAAATCTAAGTAGGGTTGGTTTAGTGGATTTACGGTGCCTTTCCTTTTTACAGCAGACTAGATCAAACGTTGAATATACTTTCTAGCGTTTATTCTAGTCTATGGGTCTAACTAATTACTATGTCTGTTAAATTTTTGAAGCTTGACTCCGAGTTTTAATAATAATTTATTAAATCTGGTTTCTAAAATGTTCAGTTTAAGCTTCTTTGCTACATTTAAATCATTGGAATTCGATACATAAGTGTTTGAAATAATACCCAGATATCTTTTTTCAACTGGTACCAAAGGTGTGCCCCTACCTACAAAATAGGCCCTATAAATAGGAAAGGAAATAGGTAGCACGCCCAAAAGGGAAAATATAGGGTAGGCGATTCGAATTTTCCTACAAAAATAAGAAGGAAATAAGAAGGACGAAAAGATGAAGGAAAATAGAACAAACTTAATATGAAGGAAAGGAATTATAAGTCAATTTGGAAATATAGGACACGTTTGTTTTTCATTTAAACTGGGGGCTACATGAGTAGTACTCCTACTTCATCTGTAAGGTGTTACATATATTCTCGAGTAAATAATTTGCACAACTTTTTAAATTGCCAAATATGTATGCACGTAAGTACATGGCGTTATATTTTTAAATCAAGTCCCATTTGGACTAGCACCCATAGGACTATACTGTTATTGACTAATAGTTATTTTAACTTTTTTGTTTGGAGTTCCAAATTATTTGGCTGGGTTTGTATTGCTGTTAGTGGTGTGTGTGTTTGTGTTCCCTGGGCATGGGGTGCCCTTACAGACTATTGAATGTGTTAGCCAGGTATAATTTTTATGATATAATATAGGTAGGGTACATCGCGTTATTTATTGCTGACAAAAATTAGTAGATTTACAAAACTGTGTAAGGGACATATCATCAAATAAAAGAAGGCATAAGTAAGAAAGTAAGTAAGTACCTAAGTAAGTAATTAAAGGGATTTCCAGAACACTTGGTTCGCGAAATGCCGCTCAGACCATCAAAGGAAAGGCATAAGTATCAGGAAGCTCCAAATGGGTCCTGTGTGGTCACCTCTGGTCCTAAATGCAACCAGCCAGAACCAAAAGAGTTCTCTCAATACTAGGGTTGCAGACGATACCTAATTCTTATTTTGCAGTTATTTTATGTACATTTTGGGGCAAGTTTTGCTTTCATTTATGACACAATAAGCGTGTTTAAATTACAATCGAAAATTATGCTTTTCGTTGCAACATTTTTTCCCATTTTCCCCCCAAATGTCACTAAAACAGATTCCTAGATATTATAATCAAGCTGATAATAGATAGATCCTTTCCTACCATCAGAGATGTACCGACGAACAAGAGTGTTAATTTATTGGTCAAAATTAGTATTAGGTAGTGTGGTTCTTTCTCGAATTACATAATGCAATGTAAGTAAATATATACGGATGCGCATGAAATATTGCTACCAAAAATATCAATCGTAACTAATAATACACAATGTATTTTTAATTTTTACATCGTTGCTGCTAAAACTGAAACTATTTAAAGTAATTTGGTGTCTCTAACGGTGCTGAAATGTGTGAAACAGGGAGCCCTTTTTTAGGGCTCCCCTATTTTACCCTATTTTTCGTCTGTTTTGTTTTAAGTTATTTTGTCGGCAACGATGAAATATAAAACCGTTAATTTTGCCTTGAAAAATGCCTAAAGAGCCTGTCTACAAGGGAAAAGTGAATATCTTCCGCGAAGCAATAAACTCAATTAAACCCAAAATATTGAAAATTGAATTTGGCTATTTTGAATTTCAAAAAAATTAACATGTAATTTCTACAACGTCGAAATACGCATTCTTTTTAAGGAGGGACATCCAAATTATACTACAAAAAGGGAGTTGATTGATAGGCTTTCAATTGCCCCCAAACTTGGATTTTGTGACCATTGGTTCAAAAACGACAGCCAGTAATCAAATCAGTAATAAACCACATTTAGGGGCGCAACACGCGTATAGGGCGGCTTCCATTATTTGAAATAACACCAGTTAGAAAAGTAAACCAAGGTTTTGAATATCGGAGCAATCAATGTATTATTTTTTAGGATCAACTAGCTATCAACAAGCTGCCCAACTGTGTAAACACCAATCGCAATCCCATTATTTAATACCTTTTACTTTCTAATACTAATTATTGTGCTGGATAGCTTAATCTTTAGTTTCATTATTGCATATTGTCACTACATTAAACTCAGTGGTTTTTGTCTTGCATAATCTTATAGATCGAGATTCTACTGTAAGTAGAGTTTATTAATGTCACTACAAAGCTATAGTTCGAGTTGCCACTAACGAGGATTAGACTACGTAATGCAATATTAGAAGCAACTAATTAAAGGATAATTGTATTAATTGCCTAAGCACTCTCTGACAGAACGCGAAGTCTTTCCCGTGGGGTTTACAATATGGTATTTTTATTATTTTAGAAACAAATTACTTAATTAAGTAATTAAATGATCAAAATCAATTGTTTTTACAACTGATATTCCACGGTGAGGGCTGCTATCTCTATAGTTCGGCAAACATGTCGTAAGTATGTTCTCTTCTTTTTAATGTTTCAATTATTTTTGTCGTGTGTTCTCTATTTTCTATGTTTTTTACGTCGTGTGCTCCCTACTAATTAAAGTTTCCGTTTCATTTTTCCCCAGTAGCGCATGACATCCTATTTGGGTGCAACCGCGACTAGGGCCACTGCCACTATAGTATTAGGTAGAGAATACGTAAATGTAGGTTGTAGGTAGAGGATGAAATGAAAGTAGGGAACACACGATACGACTGTCCTCCAGTGTCTCATGATCAATTTGACGGAGTATTGCAGATAGATAGTAAGTTGGATTAACTAGTAAAACTCCTTTCTTGGACAAACTACAGCTCCATAAAATGGTTGAGTATGCTTGTTTTTGGAGCATATTATTCCCGATTATGCTTTTTATTTTTACAAAATTGTACATTTTTTTGCCTTTTACGCCACTAAATTAAAAAATGAATGCGGTGCGCAATTGTCATTCTACCCTATTTAAGTGTTGTTAATTCATACAGGTAAGCAAATACTCCCCCTTGAGGCATAACGCCTATGGGAGGGATTTAATTCATAGATTTGATTTTCTTATCCAAAATAATAATAATAGTAATACTAATAATAATAATTATTATTATTATAACTAGTCATTACTAGTTGTAGCACACAAAAACAGGTACCTATTTGCTTTTTTTTGAAACATTCATTTCAAATTATGCTTTATTTATGCTTTTCAAAATCTCATTATTATGCTTTTTGAACATTTAATTTTGTGATGCATCGATTCTACATGCTGTCAGACGATTATGAACCTTGGATCCAATACTATAATGTTTATTATGCTTTTTACGCTTTTTGGTTGCCTATATATGTATGGTGGGTTTAAGTATTGCTTATGCATGCATAGGTAGTTTTAAAATACACTTTTAGAGTTCAATTTTTGCAGGCGTTCTATCCCCCCATCTACCCGCCCAATAGGAAATTCGTCCTGACACTACTTCCATAAAAATGGGTGTTTGTTTTTGTAAAAAATGATTAGTACTAAAATTGAGCTTGGGGATTTTTTTGCTGTTGCTTGTAATTAATTCATTACAGATGTTCAGATGCTTTAAAAAGATAAAGTAAACAAAACCTAAAATTGTGGTCAGATTATGGTGTTTTCAACAGATACATCTTCGAAAATGTAATTTCTGAACTGGCGATTTAGTGCTACATTTATAAGGCAACCAAAAGTATACGTTTTTTTAGATGAAATTACGCGTTTTCTTATTTCAGTTTATATGTATACATATGTTTTTGTGAGTTTTTGAAATGTGAACTTAAAAGTACAGTTGTACATGTTATACGCGCTGTTGAAGTTACGCTTGACCTTGGTGAAACTTATTTTAACGCTAGTGGCAAAAACAGTTGTTATTGATTAGTTGTTTCTTGTTTCCATTTAATACAAACCGGCAAAAATTGTCAGAAAACCCAGTTTTTGAATGAATTTTGTAAATGCATCCATTTTCTCTATTATTCGTAATCATGCCATTTGGTTTTTCATTATGCATTTTATACCATTAGCTATAATACACATATTTTTGTTGACATTTCTGGATTAAACTAGTGTTACACACTTGAAAACATGATAACCGGAATGCTGTTGTATCATTACGCGTTTTACGCAATTTGGTTGTCTTGTACATTTAGTATAAAGACTGCGTGTTTACGTTAATGTATGCCCTTACGCCCTTCGAGTAAACAAAATTCGAATTACATTTTTTCTACCAAAGCAGTCCAGATCATTAATCATTAATGAAAATTATACTAAAAAGCTATTAAACCGTACTCAAAACCCCAAAATTAGAACACGTGCTATAAAAATATTTCATCTGAAGTCCCTTGCTTGCCGATGACAGATGAGTTAACTCTTTGCCTTTCTTTTTATGTCCTTCGTGAAATATTTATGCGTATACAAACTCTGGAAATACTTTGCGAAGATACGTACCCCATAGAAAGGGAGGCGAATAAAGCTCCAACTCCATAAACAAACAATAATTAGTGCATAAAAATCTGTAGGAGATAATGTGTGAGGTCCAGAAATAAATTTTAAAGGACACTTTAGTACAGGTAGAACTGTTAAGGATAATTTCGTTAACTGATGATAATTTACACTGCGAAACAGTTTCCAATTTATTGACATACAAAAAACTGCTTGTAAAAATCTAGAGGATCATTCTCAGTCAATAATTTTTCTAATGCGGCTGGTTTAAGTAGACTGGGCTAGATTCCACATTAAATACGAAGGAATCATAGTAATTTACATGCGAAGAAACTCTTTGTACTGACTAATATATTCGTATTCGGCAGACAAAGTCAGGTCAATGTAATCAGCTTCCGAGCAAGTATCTTTAGTTAGTGCGTCGTATGCCTTCTGGGAACGTGCAACCACTTCAGCTGATAAGTGCTCATCAGAAAGGACTTCAGACAGATTCAGTTCAGATTGAGCTAATGCGGTCAATACGCTGTTTAAATCGTTTAGATTGGGAACTAATGATGGAACGGATGAACTCGATGGGTTACTGGGGTTAGCTTCTGTAGCCGGTTCGCCGGGTTCCCTCTGAGATGTACTGGTAGAAGCTCCAGCTGATTCTTGTTGACTTAAGCTCGAAGCAACTTGAATCATAAAAGCAGTGTCACTCACTAACTGCAAGGCACCGTTGATGTCGTTATTGGTACGCTTTAGCGCAGCTGCAGCAACCATTGCATTGAAGCCCATTTCCTTTAAGTTACGCCACAACTGAACGTTGACCTATACATAATTAATCCTGATGAGTGAAAGTTTGTACAACGATGTTTATTTAAAAAATTCAGTAAAAAAAATTGCAACTGAATGTAAGTAATTAGTTGAACTATAGTGTACTATTTATTTACTTACAGGGTCACCATTATTACAAACCCCAAGCTTCTTTTGAATTTTACGACGAAGACGATCCTCACGGTCTTGCTTACGATTTTGAGCATCTTCTTCTCTCCTTCTGATGATCCAGTCGACAGCTGCCGGAACACTTCCATAGTTGCTTCTTAATGCAGTCCTAGACTCTTCGGATCCGTAACCTGCATGCAAAATAAGCAATTAGCTTCTCTTTTCTCGGCTCCCATTTCAAGCAAAAACGTACATGGTATGGTATGCTTAAAGATATGATCTGGAAGACTTTGACCCACCCATATTAATTAATTCGGCCAGTTGATCATCACTAACTTGAAGCTGTTTAACTTCTTGTTCAACTTTGCCAATAAGAAATTTTGACCGTTCGATGTGTCCGAGATGATACGCAGCAATGCCCTGTAAAAGATGCAGTCTGACAAATAAAGCGGCTTCCGAACCTAACAAAAACGCGCGTTATAAAATCAGAAAAAATGGCCGAATTTTTATAACATATAAAGAAAACTGAAAATCTGGATCGAACCTGTCGAGCCCTTGAGCGCTACGACTCTCTCCATATTTTCTCCGTAAGATCGATGTAGAGCTTTTTCACATTGATTCAACCGTGCCTGCACAGAAGGGAGCTCGGAAATGCTTTTCAAGCTTAGGTAACACCACGCAATATCCAAATTTAGGAGGCCATAATTATCTACACGTTCCAATAAGGCCGACTGGCACTGGCTGTTTGTTGGATTACACCAAACGAAATAGATATTACATTAATTAGCAAAAACTACAGCAGCAAATACACAGTCCGAGTCACTGACTTCAAACAAAGGAAACAATTTACCTGTAGACGTTATCTGCTTCAAGGAGAAACACCAATGCTTTCGAATATTCCAGTGCTTTTAGTGCTGCACGACCTTTTTCATGAAGTGCTAGAGCAACGGCAAGGTTTTTCCTTTCTGCTACAGGAAGATCTAAAGTTTTTCCGCTTTGATCGGTGACCTTGAAAATATCCAATTTTGATCCAATTTAATGTCGAATCAGCAATACAATACAAAACGTACAAGAACAAGAAGAATACTTGTACACCATTAGTAAATGTGGATTAATAAATGCGTATACGTACCTGTAGGGAATACATATCTCCACCCGTGTCATTTTGGCCAGCTAGGTAATTTGCCGAATCTTTAGTTTCTTCGAGTACACGAAAGCTGTCTTCAGAATCCTAAGTACATATATAGGTAGTAGTTTACTATTTGTCGAAAACTTTTGCAAAAAAATAATTATATTACTATTTGCTTATCTGAAACTACCCAACCGTGCTTAGAAGTATTAGATATAAGTAAGTATACCAAACACAAAAAACAAATCAATTCGCCTACGTACATTTTAAAAACGACAGTGAGTTTATTAACATTTAAGGAGCAAAAGGTTATTTATTACCTGAAATGCTTGTGGATCAACAGGTATAAATAAAGCCATGATCTGAGCTCCGTTTTTGACATTTTGCAATTCCAATACTTGGTTCTCATTAATGACACGGCCGTGGCAAATTAATTTTAGTTGATTTTCAGCACAAGAAATGGAAGCTCCAATTTGCTTTTTTAGATCTTTACCAGTCATCTGCGACAAGTTAACTTGAAGACGGTCCACAATGCTTGAGTCACTTTGCGTAAGAGGAAAGCCCGATAATTTGACTCTTACCGTGGACATGCCAGTTACTTTGAAGAGGTCTCTTTCAGCCAGTCTTTCCAAGGCATTTCGTTGCAGAAGTAGCATACAGTCAACAACTTCTTCTTCGGAAGCGTCAATTTCAGTAGCATACCGGGACGCTAATGCCTGAAATCACAATTTTTCCTCTTTTAATGTATAAATTTAACGCCATCCCCTCCCATTCCCCCAATAATTAAATAAGCTGTGAAATCTTCAACTTTAGTACAAGTATAAAGTTTATCTTCACCACTAAAACAATACTAATACACACATCAGTAACCTACAAACAAGAAAAAAATAACAGATTTTTTGCATATAACGTACTATGATTTCGCCATCATTGACCGTTTTGGTATTGTCGTCAAAAAATGGCTCAAGCCATAATTTAACATTTTCGGCATTTAACTTGTCACGAAGGCGGGCTTGCAAAGCAGTTTCGGCAAGATTCGTTCTGGATGACATCGATTATTAGCCGGATAAATTTTTGGTTAATCTATTGAAAATTACAAATAAAACAGGTCTGAAATTAGATCGTAAATACTAGTGACATTTGAAATAAGCTGTAAGGGGATAATTAATTAACCATTCATAATTCAGAAACAAAATCACTGTGACGTGTGACACGAATCTAACATGATTTAACATTTAAGCCTACAGACAGAGTGTACACTATACATAATACCACTTAATTATACTTTATAATTTATAATATTTACATTTTCTATAATATTATGGTAATCATGCACGAACAATTCCTATATTAAATAATTTTTTATACGATGTACAGTATAATCAGAATCACAAAATACCGATTCGTACATAAGCGTCTGCGTCTGCAGCCTACATCTGTATCCATTTCTATTATAATATTTCTTGGCGGCACACAAATTACGCTTAAGTATTTAAGTATGCAAAAGTGCAATCTAAATTGCTACTGAAGGACTTCTTTTTCATTTGCGTAGGTATATTAGTATAGGTATTACAAAAGCTTGGACTTTGGACAGCTAATTATTGTTCCCCATGGTGTACCGACTGACTACTAATCATGGCTTAGGACGGATAAAAGTTATAATTATAATTTTATTATAGATTGATAACAGTAACTACGCCTACGCGTGCTCACTGCCCATAGGCACGGGGTGACATGGTATATGCTCTAATGCATTTTAGAAAACCAAAACGTTTTCAAAATACCTATATAAAGTATAATATTACACGCAATCGACTGACTACGTGGCAACTGGCTATAAATGTTGAATGTTATGCTTTTATCCTTTCCACGACATTCATCCCTTCAAATTTGATGTCTACTATCGGTACGGTACTAATTAATTACCTCCTGGTCAAAAGGGCTCGTGTCACTGGTTTATTTTTGGTCAACAGGGTTGTAGCCTACAACTTGTAGGTTGAAATTTTGCAATGAAAACTAAATACTATTGGCTTACAGATTATAATTTAGAAAAGAATAGTAAATTAATAGCTTGTAGGACAGTAGAGTAGAAGCAGAAAAACAATACCCTGTAATTCCCCGGTCAACTATTATTTTTTCCAGACCGTAAATTCAAATGCACTGATTTCTTACTATTTATTATTACTTTATTTATTACCGGTTGGAAAGCGAACTCTCGGAGACGGACTGACGGTAAACAGTATTTTAAATGTTAAATAAACTCAACTGACAATGACAATACGATTTCTGAGAAATATCATGTGGCTGTAATGGGACTGTGAGAGAAACTAAGCAAGGAGATGTGGTATACAATCCACCCATATCACCCCATCAAACTTTTCCACGAAATTACGCACTTAACAAACTCACCAACTTTAAAGCATGCAAATGACATATCAACCCGATTGAGAGCTAGCGAATGTTTTATCGACCCATGTTAAAACCCTTACGTTGCCCTGGCACTGTGAACTAAAGATGGGCAAACTAGGGAGTCCATACATATTTCTTAATTTCTCACAAATGAAATATAACCATGCAAACTCCTTACACTCTTTTTTTCCTTGTAAACAATTTTTACATAGTTATTACTTTTCAAAAAGTTCCATACATTTTTCCATACTTTACCCTACATTTTAAAGATTCAATCCTTCATTTGGCTCTACTTAAATAACAAAGGTTATTTTTAACGAAGGATAATAACTTTGAAAAATTATCGATTGAAACCGAAAAAAGGGTATAATGGGATATATTTTGAATACAAAGAATGGGATATTTTGGCCAGAATTAAATATTCAATGAAATTATACCGACATTTTAGTAAAAATAAGTTTTTTTAATTAGAATGTTTTTCAGTAAATTTCTAGCGCAAAACAAATATTTGAAAAGGGGAAATTATTTTTCCATACTTTTAGAGTTTACCTTAGTTTTTACCTTCCTTAAAAATTTTCTCTATACATTTCAATACCATTCCCCTGAATAATTTTGTAGGGTGATCCCATCTTTCGCTGTGCCCTATCGTAAAGGAGTCACCGAGATTACACCAGCATTACACCCTACACCTATACCACTCCATGCACCACTGTACATATGTACACCACTGTAAGATTAAACTCGACAGTAACATCAGCTCTGTGTTCTCCCTATCGACCTGGATTCAACCCCCACGGACTATTTTGACCCAATCGACTAAATTTTGACTTGTAGGGTCAATCAGGGTGGATTTGGGTGAGCACTGGTGGATTTTGGTGTTGATGGGTGGATTGTAAAGCAGCAGCACCCCAAAAATCCGACACCTATGAGGAGTTTCGAATTTAATGTGCCCCGGGAAATACGAAATTCGACCCTATCTAATTCTACACACTACTATACTCTCCCAGCAGTTTAATTCAGTCCAATTCTGTGTCTTGTGCAGTTTGTGTGATCTATTTTGTTATTTTGAGATGCTCATAATAATTAGTGAATTATTGGGTAGCGGGGTGACCAGCTAGCAGTTTCAGTTTCCGTTCTATTTCAAGCGGGTTGAACTTTCTATATGTATACTTTAATAAATTATCTTACGATTGCAGAGAAGTTTTGGAAAGCTGGCCGAACAGGAAAAAGGAAAACCGACCGTCCCTGTGTTATGGGCCGTTCGCCGACACATCGGTAAGTCATCAAATTACAAACTCTCTAAAAATAGTGTATTATAAGTACTTTTATTTTATGCATCTTAGTTGCTTGCGCACTGACCTGTGGTTGATTAAAAACGCTCTTGCCAAACTTGCTTGCTTAAATATTAATTATGGTGTATTGGTATGGAGGAGAACCTTAACGCATGTACTTAAAGGTGCTTTTGACTTCAGATTCTTCACATTTAAATTACAGTACTTCTTATTTAATATTGACACAGGGATAAATTATTATTTGAGTTTGCAATTTTTTTACCTGCTAAAAGAACCTATTGTGTTTTTGTGATGGAAAAAGATTCAAAGTGCAAAAAAAACGTGTTCGTTCTGTCTAAAAGTTATATACCACATGTAATGTGTAAAAATAAATGTATGTAATGTATCCATGTATTTTATGCTACAATTTAATTTAAATTATTTTATTTATCTTTTTGTATCTCAGAAAAATTCCTAGTCCATATTTTTCCTGTCACTAGGGTAGTTCCTGTCTCCTGTACGCTTGTAGACGAGTCAAACCTCAAATCTTACACTTTACACTGAGCGAATGTAACGCAATATAAGGTAAAGTACGTAAGTACATGAATATCGTAGGTACTGTATACTGTATTTGCTAAATTAGTTCGCCCGCCTACTGCCTAATATACTTTTTCTGGCTGCTAAGGCCCGCGCATTATTGCAATGTACCTTCGCTCAAAACAGACCCGCGTAAAAGAATAAGTCTCTCTGACTCTGAGTAATGAATTTCAATTTCGCAAAAAATTAGTTTTGTATCCCCTTGGGCCCCTGTACTGCAGCTAGAATCAGTATCACTAAAATTCTCTAAATCTGAAATGAAATTACTTGTGATTTTATCGAAAAAATTCATCCTTAATCCTTCCTTAACAAAAGCAATTAGAAATTAGAATTAAACACATGCCACCAAAATGTGTGTAACGTTATGTTTATCTAAAAACATTTAAAAGCTAATTATTGTAGTGCAAGTCATGCATTGTAAATAAGCAGACTATTCTATTTTGAGAGCATTTTCCAGAATTAATACCCTGCGTATTGTTTTAAATATTAACTATTACTATTACAGACCCGCACACTATTTACTTTGTTTTGGTCGTACGATTAGATCCGCGCAGGATTACGGGGTCGCGTATTAGTATAGCAAATACGGTATGTAGATTTCATACCATCTACGCCTGAATAATGTCAATGTGGTAACGGTAAACTGTTGCTGCAGGGTTCATTAAATACAATATAAATAATTCAGCAAAGCTAAAATTCAACGCCACCCATAAAAAGATGATATTTACCGGTATAAAGTGGTAACAACAACAAGTGGCATGCAGTAAATCACACGTACCTACTTAAGTGCAGGAATACGTAATTAAAAGCAACAACCATTTAAAAAATTTCTTCTATTACTAAGCTTATTACGAATTTTATTTCCTTCAAAAAATGAGGCTTAGATTTTCTGTCCGCGTTTGCTTCCAAGGACATTAAACCGTAACGGTATTAGGGGACTGCCCCAACAATCAAAATATACAAATTGTAAAGTTTTAAGCACGTTTTAGTTACAGTGGATTTTATTTTTATGCTTTTAACATCCACTTGACCCGCGATGAGTCACACTAAAAATAAAAACTTGAAAGTTATTGTCCTCAAACCATAAACCAGTTATATTGTTTAATTAAAAACCTTAAACATTTCGAAGCCCAATAAATGCTACAGTTTTATTATGAAAAAAAATTAAAATGTTTTTTTGTCTGTATATAAACAAATTAAACTCGTGAGTCACACACGATAGAATTTATTATAGCATAATGTCCAAGTCATCAAATTCCTTCGTTTAATAATATGTAGGTACGTACTTATATTGAAATACAAAGAATCTTTCAGTTTCAAACCTTAGTCACGTGTCCATAAACCATAACGTGAACAACGATTTTTCTGAATGCCCTCGTTTCCTTTCGCAATAAATGTTAAACAGGACTAGGGTTGAAAGAAAATCCCAATAAAAAAGGACCGAATTGCGAGTCCATTCTTTGAAATTACCCGACCGGTTCCGCATCTTACTGTAGCAAAACTCATGAAAAGCTCACTCTTAAGTTTTATATTTTTCGATATTTTATTTTTTCGATATCATTTAATTGATTTTTCCCATTTAAGGGCCAGCTCTAATTGCTTTGTCAATTAGTGTAAATGAAAAAAATCCTTAAATGTAATAATCTCCCAAAATTAATTTGAAAAATTCAAAATTACGATGTTGGGATCGAAAAAGAAATTTTTACTGTTATTAAGAAGTAGTTTGTAGTTGTTGCTAATTTTTACTATAATTTAAATTTTTTAACTACTTTTTTGAAGAATCGAAATTTTGGTTCTTTAAGTGGATACGTGTAGACGATGTTAAGACTAGTAATTAAAATTCTTAATTTATTCAAAAAGAACAAACTGTGATATAGGCACAAATTAACTACGAGCAGGTTGTAATCGTACCTTACGGATATTACAAATAATGAAAGCAGTATGTATTGCTCACATCACCAATATGCGGGAATGCCCAGCTTTCTAAGCAGTTTCCACTGAATGTCTTCGAATGTTATAGTGACTTTAATGATTTGTTAGTGTTGAATCATTTTATAGCTGTTTAAATGTCATTTTCTGCAGAATGGTACTTTGTACAACTTTTTACCATTTTTTCCCAAACAATAATAAATACTTATTTACCTCCCCGGTATTTACTACCTTTTAACTCCCCTTCCCCTGGTATTTACTAACCGCGCGGCTGCGAACCCTACTATGTTGCTGGTGTATTTGTAGTTCAAACTTAACTTTTATTTTGCACGATAGCAATCGTACCTACCTACTTGTTGTTTACATAAATATACTGCCATGTATTTTCGTAGATAGTACTTACATGTTTACAATTAGCTGGATGCTTTTATGGCATCTGGTTTACGAAGAAACCGGGTACTGGCTTGGAAAATAGTAAACCCATTCATATATTGAAGTCCGACCCTTAGTCATATCTTTAGTGGTTTGCTTTGAGGGATTACCTTATGTTTTTGTATAGTACAGGATTCAGTATAAAGTTTAATTAGGTTTTAATGCTTGGGGGCTTTGCTTTGGCTTTAACTGAGGCCTACAATGTTGAAAGCTCTAACAGAAGACTTTTCCGTTACTTTCAACTCTTGTGTCGAGTGGCTTTGTTTCCTAACCCTATAATTACATTACGTGCATAATTATAATTTCTGGAACATATTAATCGCTCTCGCGGGGCTTGTACTTGAACTCCACTTTCCAATTCATTTTCGCAATTACATTGAGGCCTCTTTGTACTATCTTCCACAGTTTGTTACTCTGTCATCGTCCCTTTAGAGGTGCTGTGGTATTAAGTTTACAGAATGGTCCTTCTCTGTCCGAGTTGTGTGCTATTCATGCTTCAACGTAAAACATGCATATGGAAATACATACGGCGGGAAGCGTACAGTTGGGAACGTATGATTCTTAGTTGTCGAAAGTTGTGGTTATCAGTTTTGAAGGAACTAGTTAATGTTGGTTTGCACAGGTAAAGTCCTCTGATCATTATAGTACAACATTGTAAATTTAAATTGAAAGGGAAAGATCAAAGCCGACAATGTAATTTGAAGCTGTGTATCAGAAAGTATGTGTAGCCAGATTTTGTTTCTAGACCACCAAAATTTACATTGTATGCATAATGCATACATAGGTACACATATACATTGGGATTGCAAGCTAATCCTTTCAATTAGAATCGCACACTACGTCAGCGAAGGCGAACCGAGTTACTTTTCTAAAGCATGGTGCTAGTGAGCACTTGCTCAGCGTGTTGACAACGTATTTTTTGCGATGGTTTTTGATGCATTAGTAATTAAAAATGGCTTCTGATTCTGAAGTTACAAGGTCATAGTATTAACAAAATTTCGAAAACAAATTCATAACAAACTTTTAAATTCATAATAAAATGTAAGTATTGCTTATTGTCACCGTTCGGGATGACCCCAAACACTCGTAGTTTCGATTATTGTTTATTTGCTGATTAGCGGCAGGACGAGGGACAAACGAGTCAATGTTCTACTTATGGAAATTAGTAACATTTGAATCACAAATTAATCTTCATATTTGACGATTGAGTTGCTTTACGATTTTAGAACACAAAATTTTACAAAATAACTTGGTTTTCGTTTGGTCCAAAATTATTCAGCGAGCATCAGGATCGCCTTCGCTGCAGTACGAGAAGGTTAGACGTTCCCAGAGGATTTCTGCGAAATCAAAGCGTTCCCAAAGTTGTATGTAATCCTCGGCTGGAACGTACATAGGTATATCTATTTTACTAATTTGTTCTGTTTAGAGTATATGTGTAGAGAGTGAGACTGGAATAAAAGGAGTGGTGGATAATGTACCGATATGTACATGTGGAATGAAAGATAAGGTTATCTGACGGATATGATACCCTTGATTGTCAACTAAGAATTAGTTGATGATAAACGTGACAAAGTTTAGTCAGACTAAACGACTAACGAAAGGATAATTAATTCGATGTGAAAAATCGATTTTGTGCTCGTTATTTTGTGAATTTCAGAGGGTGGATGTTATTCCAGCTATCCAGTTCCAGTAGTTAAGGGTGAAGTATGGGCTCATTATGTAGCAGAGATAGAGGAAAGAGCTATAAATCTGTAAACAGCAGGAACTCCAGATAGTTTATTTTTTAATAACTGACAAGGAATTACAGTGAAGGAATCTCCTATTCCTGTTTAGAGTTCCTTACCCTTGAAATGTCGAGAAGAACAACAAGAGGTATTCGTATTTGTCTTTCGCAGTTTCTTATTGACGATTCGGTTCATACCTCAGCAAAAACCTTGTAATTGTGAAAAGACGTATATTGTTTCTATCGTTGATTGATTTTCGTTATTGTCGTGTTACGTATTAAATAAGTGTTTGTTTTATTTTGTTCCGTGTACTTAATTTGCGGTTCATGTTAGTATTTCTATGGGCCTCAATTATCCGTTTGGCGGCACTGAAATAATTACTTGTGCACGCCACTTTCGTATCGAGCACTTTGTGGAGGATGATATCTAGGTAATTAATAATTACTAACCTTGAATGACAGCCTCATACAGCACTGCCATACCTGTTACCTACAGTCAGTGGTTGGTCGTTGGTGTTCCTCTGCGTTACTGTAAGTTTTGGAACATAACTAACGTTGCATATTTTTTATGTGAGGCCAAGGGTAAAGAAAATCCAAAATTTCACAGAACTATTTTCGACCGCCATTAGTGCAATTATCCTGTGTTGTGTACAATTCTTACACGGAAAACCAATAACTATTTCTCCCTTTTTAAATCCAGATACTCAAGTTGATGAAAATCAATGATAACAGACTTAAGCAAAATCGAGTCGTTTCATTTGGTCTATCTCCTGTCTCAGCTGATGTCAAGTGTGTTATCTCAAGTATTGGGAACATTATTCAGATTTCTGATTTAGGCATGTCGGACTGTGTATTATATGTATGTATCTAGACGTTAACACGTCTTACCAAGTCAAATGCATTACCTTCAGCAGAATCGATGATTTGTAGGAAGAGACACTCAAACGTTGATAATCGCAAGCGGTAAGCCATGGGTTTGGGAATATTTGCATCGAATTTGTGTGAGTACATACCTACATTTGTAAAGGAAGTTACTATTTACATTCCGTCAAGTGTATGTCCATCCTGTACACCCGCTTTACCCACTTACATATTTCAACGCAGAGACAAGCTCACTTATAGCTCCATATGTATCTATTTATTATTTGAAGATCGTCATTCATTTTCTTGATGCCTTATTTAGAGGAACGAATGTCTGATTTTATCCAGTTTTCACTCCAACAAAAATGTTGACACGGTATATCGCGCATCGCAAGTCAATACATAGGTACCTACATATTAGCGTCAATTATTTTTCTTTAGCTAACTTAAAGAATTGTAAGAATGGAGCCCAGGGAGATGAGCATATTTGAATATTTTTCAAAATCAGTTTTGAATTTGGTATTCTTAGCTACTTTTTATATTGTTGAGCTCTAAAATTCTGTGTGAAAAGTATATAAATAATAGTTATTAAAGTAGGTATCTATCTAATCACATTGTACGAAATAATGCGAACAGTGCCTACTTAATTCTTGTTGGTACAAGGTACGTGTATACATTTTTAAACTTTAACCAAACATTCATTAATAACCCCTCTTGAGTTTTTTAAAAATTTAGTGGCGAAAAAACTTTCTTCAAACTTTCTTCGCGTCTGTTTTTCGTATTAACATATACAATACGTTAGTCGTAGTAGATATATTTTTTGTAAATGTTACTATCTGCCTATTGTTTTAGTAATGCCACTCGGCAGTCTACAACTACTAAAAGTTAAAATGCGATTTGTAAAATCCCGTCGTCTGGTCGCTTCGAAACTAGTATCTGTACAGTTTATTCTGTTCATTACTTGCGACAGGTTTGGTGTCGAACTGGTTTGTTGACGCGACTGGTGATCCGACAAAACAAAGTTATTGTTAGCTCAAAAGGAAAGAGATTAGCTGTACATTAAACATTATGCAATATCGTGACAATTTTACCTAATACAGTTTTCAAAATAAAATAAATGAAGCATAAAATTTACAACTACTTGTATTTTTCTTTCCCTCAGTCGCTCTTTCGAATGCAAGTAAAATAATAAGGGTTGTTGGCAGTTGGTACTGGTTGACTGGTTGCTATCATGAAAGTGGCGGAAGAAGAAATCTAGTTCCGCAGAACCTTTTCAAACTTTACATGTGTATAAAGCAAGAATTTATGAACCAATATTTATAACCAGTGTGGACCAGTGAAAGGTACATTGAAAATACTACATGCGATTTAGTTTGTTCCGTTTTTGATTTTTATAGCTGCCTGATAGTGACTAATGGAAAAAAAGTGAAAAACTAAGCAACACTACCGCTATGAAATTCAGTTTTTTTTAAAACACAATTAGGCATGCATAGTCCTTTTAGTCTGCAAAGAATTCGATTCGTTTTCATTGTATTCTTCATTCCTTATATTTTCAAAATAAAACTGCTAGAACTATAAGCCAATTTTGGCGCATACCTACATAGGGAGGTAGGTGGGTATTTACCTTGAAATGTGCAACCTGTACTGTTCGGGTCGGCGACGGAATTCAGGTGCACAAGACAAAGAGGGGATTTCATTTTTCGTTAAACTTGTATTTACCAGAGTCACGTTGAGCCTAACTGGCTTTTGCTTAGATAAAGAATTGGATTTTGATACTTCTGGTTCAGCTGTATCTGTATCCATACGATCAGTGCAGTGCATGGGTAATGCCAGAAAACCCAAAGAACTTTTCAGATTTGAAAGTATAGCACGTTATTGTGTCAACGTAGACAGTTCTTTTTTAACGCGATGAGCCCTGGCTCAAGTGGAGCATAATTTTTAGGCTGTGGGTAAAAGTTAGAGAATAAGAAAAAAATCACGTTCAACCTTTTCGTTGAATAAAGTTTCCCTCTCAATTTTCTGACTGTGGATTCATTATTGTGATTTCTTTATTCTTTCACTCTGAGTCGTACTGAATGGAAAGTGTTTCACTATTGTTTGGACGGAAGTCTTGTGCTGCTTGAGGTAATTATAAACTCACGGCACGCAGTTCTACTGAAACAAGTTGTCTTTGTAACTTTCGAATATTACGGAATCCAAGTCAGTGCTGCCTTTTATAATTCTCAGCTGTCTTAAAAAGTTTAATTATATTCTCAGAATGATATAAAAAGTGTGCTAAAAGAATTGATACCGTAAAAATGGGCAGAAACTCTGGAGCTCGCGCTTTGTGACAAGCATACATGTACAGTTGGAGGGTAGTGTGCGTGCGTCGTATGATTAAATTAAGCTTGTGCGACGTCGGAAACTGGAGTCGACTGAGTCGAGCTTTCTTTTGAAAAAAAGAAGCCTTTAAAATACATAGGAAAGTTCATTTTGCAGTGTAGCGGTAGCTTCTATTCCCATCTAAATCCGTCAAACCAACAAAGAATAATAAATTAGAAGCTGTAGTAATTATTAATTAATGAGCATGCCTGCGTTGAAACCGGCTTTACTTTTTTAAATCATTCTCCATTGTTCAGCCAATGAAGTAGCGGTATTCCGAACATTTGACATTAAAAAAACCGCCTGCTTTCTGTGCCGATTATGATTATCTCTTCTGTAGAAGTCTTGCTTGAAAAATAAATTTGTGTGTACAGCAATCGATCGGAGGAGCACATTCCCTGGAAACTTCGATCGTATTAAAAACTCCCGCATACAAAAGCAAATCAAAATGATGTAGCAAAATATTATATATATTGAGTGCTAATGTGAATTTGGTCGATTGTTATTATCTCAAGCTCGTTAAGTAAGATTTGGTTTTGCATACCATCTACTGTGTTTACTGTTTAGGTATCTCGTCAATTGTTTTAATTCTACTTATTGTTTCAGGGGATTTTTTCATCCTGTTATTTTTTGGAGATCCCAGGGTTTATCTGTATTTCCGTTTCCGTGCAGTCAGTTATTCCATACATACCTATTTCATATCTTCCGTCGGCATGTACGTATGTACGACCAGCTTTTACGCTGTCTGTAAGTGCAAACACGAGCGCTTTACATTTTAATGTAATACAGAATGGTGTGTGTACACACCGAGGTAGAATTACTTGATCTTACATCTGAACGCGGAATTAACAGCACAGAGTTACGACATTAAAATTGTATAACAGTGACTGAAGTTTCTGTATTAAAACATGGGCTAAATTAAATTTTAGTAATGGTAGTCAAGTGCAATGATCATTCATGTTGTAGCTCAAATTTTACTAAATAACTAAATATAAGGTAGGTATATAGAATTGTTCAGCCCATAGTTTAGCAGGTTTAGTTTCAACTGCTTTAGTCCCACTTAAGACTTAAAACGTATGTAGGTAATAAGAATTTCTAGGATTCCCTCTCCATTAGCTTAGTTTACATTTAATTGTATTCACTATTCCTACTTGCATTTTAATGTAAAATAAAATATTCATAGAACTATACAATGTAGAACTTTACATTGCAGGTATATTTAATTATTTATACCTTTCAGAGGGAAACAACTTTATTAAGCGAATTAAGCCACTGCACAGTTGCACGCTTCCAGTAACCATGATACGATTCAACAACCGCAGTCGTCAATAATTTCATACTAAAATTACTATAATTATTAGAAAAATATTTAATCAATGTACTTACTTGTATATGAGTAAAGTAAATTATTTATTCATTTTACGATGTATGAGTAAAATACGCTGCAGTTAAAGCTATACTATTAAATGGTTTCTACAGAGGTAGGTATTTAGGTGATATCTTCGTTAAGATCTAATAAGTTGCACAATTTCTGAATAATAAAATATTCCTGTAGTGTATGCACTAGGTGCATAGTTTTGAGTTTACAAAAGTAAAAGTAATGATTTGTAGTTAGCGGAACTTGTTTCATGGATGTGTAAATGGCGGTGTGTGTGTGCAGTGTTGTCGATGGGGAAACTCTAGTAAAAAGTTTAGAATTGTGCAATCTGTATGAAAACGCAAAAACGAAACAAAATTTCCTCCTCCGTTGGTCGATATCACCGACAATGGAAGAATAAAAACTGAAATATAAATTCAAAACGAAAATCGATGAATCACCACAGGTGTGCTGCTTTGTTCTATTCTAGAGAAGAACTCGTGTGTTTCACAATACTTACTACTGTTTCATCTAATGCTAATGCATGCCGGCCGTTGTTTTTTTTTCTCTAACTTTATTTTCCACAAAGCAAACATTAGCTGCTTCAAAGCTAGATGTTTATACTGGACTACACCGCGTCTGTTCATAGGAAGTAGGTAGTTACACTAGTTACCTTGTAGTTTCGTTTTGAGATAGAATGTGATATAAGAAACAAAAAAAACTCTAGTGTTTGTCTCTTGTATGGTTTTCCCCGTATGTATGATGTATGACCCTGTAGGGCAATTTTGTTTTGGCTTTCAAAGAAGCGTAAAGAGCTCATTTTTGTAGTTTACTTTCTTACCTGAATACAGAACTAACCACGAAACGAGATGCTTTGAAACTGAATGCTAGAGAGTTTACTCCAGTGCACCGACGCTAACATGCGTTTGTACATGGCTTTACATTAATTCAGTATGGAATTTATTATCAACGCCTAAATCTTTTTTATCAATTAAGCAGTAAGAGCAATCATCTTGCTCTGGGTGTTCCTGCTGCTGCCGGTGCCTCTTGTCACTTGTGTCGGTGACGTCGGTGTCATTGTTATCAATTTCTCGTGATATGCTCTTCCTTTCTTCACTTCTATCCATCCCCGCCGCAATTCTTCGGTCAAGCAAAATAAAATTTGAAGAGCCTGCTATTGCGGTATTCAGCTTATAGTGCTTTCTATTTGTTTGGTACTCGGTTGCTTCCCGACACCGCAGGCAAGTGAACGTTCCTTTTCCCGGGCATGGGCAACCATTCGTTTCCACGAACACGATTCCATGAGCAAGTCGACTTGCAGCTGGTGGTTGGTTGTTGTGGAGTGGAATCTGACTGACGATTTTCAGTTTAAGCGAACGACAGCTACGATTTCAGCCCATTTCCTTGACGACGACCCAAGAAGACCAAAGTTTTCATCTCAATTGTCTCCAATTCGTATTTTAGAGATTCTCGGATAGTGCTTTTATAGCGACTGTAATTTTTCAGTTGAGTTGTTCCAAGAAAAACAACTTTGGACATATTTCCTCTAACGAAAGTATACGTATAGGGACACCAGGAGTCAAACCCACAGACTGCGTGAGACTTGTTATGTAGTGTGTTTATTTCTGAAGCATGTGCATTATTTGTAATGTGAATACGCGTAACTCGAAGTGATTATTCAAAGTACTTCTCCGACAGTTTCGTGCCTACAGATTAAGACTCAATCGGCGTTTTAGACATTTATTGGAAACGTATTAGGTTACATGTCTCCTTCCAAGTTCTACTATTTGTAATTAAATTCGATGTTGCTCGTCGCCCACATTTCATATTGGTTAAGATTTACGAACTGGAAAATATTTGTGTGCGGAAAAGGTGGATGAAGAAAGAGCGTCGAATGAGTTATTTTTAATTTCTTTCCGGGTGATTTGAAGCTACAGCATTTTTGTGATTGTATTCGATAAAAATAATCAACAGTGCGATTTTATGACATTGGTAGTTGTATAATTGCCTACTGGTTCCCACTGATTTTCACGGTTAATAGACGTCGGCGAGATACTACATGGGAATAAAGTGGCATTGACAATTTTGTACTAAAAGTCAGCGTCCTAACAGTATTACTTTTGAAATCTTGAATGAGAGCTTTGTAAGTGTGAGGCTTGCGGTGCATTTGTCTGCTGCTTCTGTGTGCATGGACAATATAGATTGTGTACTATTTGGGGGCTAATTGTGACTGGTACAGTACAAGCTGTGAATATTTGTAGTGCCCTCAGAGCGGAGCACTGTTTTAATAGCAGTTGAAAACAATATTCAGCGACAAGAGACATATTTAATATGATTGTAACCGCGTCCAAATATAAATGTGCTAAGAATTGAGAGGTCATATCGTTCTAAGTCGTTGCTGTGATAACTTTTTCTGATCACTTTTTGGATTTGTTGCCGGAATATTTTAAACACTGTAGGATTGCCTTTGAGGGAAATGGAAATGGTGGTAACTCCTAAGGGCAGTAGCGGTCGTGGTGTTGGTGGAGTCAGTGACGGCGTTGAGGCCACGAGAGAGAATAACACGTACGACCCCAAATGTGCTCGGATGGAAGCCTGGCTGGATGAGCATCCGGAATTTGCGAACGATTATTTTATGCGGTGAGTCTCAGTTTCATTCTATTGTCTTCCAATTTTAGAACAGGTAAAACACAAACTGCATTTTCACTATCTTGATTCTATGTGTGATAATTATAATTAATTAGGGACTGTAGAGAACAAAAATATCTGTTGCATACATTATCGGCAGGATCTGACTAATCGTGGCAAGTTTCAAACTCATGGTTAGGCTATTTTCTTCCAGTTTGTATCGCGATTGTACTGTTAAGCATCATTATTTTTAATTAGTGTGTACTGCGGCGTTCGCTGTGCGTGTGAGTTACATAGGGAGTCTTGTTCTTCCTATGCGTCGGATTGACCGGCCTTATGGCTTGCGAAAGTTTCATAGATAGTAAACAAAATGATTTAGAGTAGTGTAAACTACAGTTGGTTCATTGCTAGCTAGGAGAGAAAGATTAATCTGATTAAGCAACGAACCGGAAACTCTAACAAGGATAGCCAAGAGGACTTACCTGTTTTATTGTGTGCTACAATTAAGTTGTTACTCGAAGTAGAATACCTACCTACTTATGTTACACTCAACAGAAAAGTGATACAAGCAAATGATAATATATTTCGTATAATGAACTAAATCTAAATTCACTTCCCTTTTCAACTTCATTCACTTGTTATTACAGCGTGTTTTATAAGGATGCAGTGTCATCCTCAGTGACCCAGCTGAACTCTTTAACTAAGAATGAGAAAGAGTCACATAGTCACATTTTAAGGACATGCTGGACCCATGTAATTCGGGTAATTCCAACATTTTTCAAATCGGGTTAAATTATATGTAGGTAGCTACCTAAGAAACGCAATTATCTATTAGATTTTGTGTGACTCAATTGAATCAAACCTTGTATGTACATATTTAGACTCTTTCTCTTGATTAATCTACCCGATTTTCTTCCATACTTTGATGTCCGTGTAGTTAAGGAGCCTTTTTGTATTGATATTCACTTAGCATTACATTCTAAATAAAAAAAAAATAGGTAGTAAACATGTACATATGTATATGCATGTGGATTGAGTTAAAATTGATATATTAGCTGTCGGATACACTATGGTATTCTTCCTCAGACGGTCTTTCTCAAAGCAAGGAAACCAACCAAAGTGTGTCCAAAAGCTTGAAAATTGAATAAATCAATTTTAGTATAATCCACTTAAATCCACCGAATATTTTAATTAAGACGGATAATTAACGAATTTTCGCATTCCGTCATTTGAACGCAGCTCTAAAATTATGTGCATGAATGATGTTAATAGGAATTATGTGAGTTATGGCTTGTGGTAGTTCTTAACTACAACAACTACTTTTCACACACTATATGCTGCAGCAAATTCAGTAAAGAGCTATCTTAATTACAGTAATAAAGAACTCTATTTAATGCCTGTACGTCGATGGTATCTAACTCACATATTCATTCGCGAAGATATATTGAGACGTAGCCACTTGTAATTGCATGCAAAAATCGAGTGACTGCTGTAATTGCTTCGTTGTAGCTTTATTATTACAGAAGTTATCAGCAAGCTGACAACTGACAAAAGCTACTGCCTAAAAGATTGTAGGCTATTTTAGTAATTCTATCCCGACTAGGTGTATGCGTACTAAAAATGCCTACCAACCTATGACATTCACAGACAACGATCCAGAATTTCGTTACTTTTTAGAATATGGTACTCAGTTGAATTATTGTTGAAGTTATGAAAAAGCGAGGACTGTTGTCGTATTTTTCTAAAACGTAGGTCATTGCAATAGTAACTGTGAGTACGCGAAAACTATTTTTGACACAAAATTGGCTTGTATGCATATTACGTATTTGTGCCTACATAACTGCAAGGTATTTCTAGAATAACTTTTACCGTTTAGTCATGGTATGCTGGTAGGCATGCCATGACTAATATACATAGCCTAAGCAGTCCTACGTACTTTCCATCTGCTCACCCTTAGACCCTGAAACGAAAGAAATTGGAAGTCGTGGCATGATTTTAACGTCGGAAGTAAAACAAGTAGGTATCTGCTGATGAAAGAGAACCTCTTGCCTTAATTTTGTTTTGGTTTCTTCTCTGGTTTTGTTTGTATATTTCATTATCTATAGTACCTATTATTTTTATCATATTTGGCTTAACAATACAGTTGCTGCAGATCTGAAGAGAGATTTATGCGTAGTAGTTGCCTTGTTTATTTCTCTCATATTGGTATGTGGAGTTATGGAAAATTAATATTAATCACCGTGTTAGTACGACGATGCTTACCGCAAAGCTCCATAAGATTCCCTAATGAATTGTTAACTCAGTCAAGCCTTGAACCCCGGGATGAAATCGGGGTCCTGGAGCAACACGAGACGGGGAATTCCTTAAGGTGTACATGCAGCGAATAGGTAATAACACTGGGATGCTAACTTATCTGCACATAAAATGCATGGTCGACCCGGGAATTAGACGAGGCGGGGAATCGCACGGTGTTTTACGATATTTGAGTTCTTGCCAACTCGGTGGAACTAACAGAGCGGTGGGATAACATGGATCTGAACTCAAAGTTCTTACCAAATAATCAATAATTAAGGCTTACGCGTGGATGTTCTTCAGAACTTGGATTCTGTTTCTCGTGTTGCTTTGATTATATTATAAAAGGTACTCCTCTGATTTAATTGTGAGAAACAGTAGGGTAGAGGAATTTTTAAATTTAATTTAAATTTGTCGAGAGAATGCAGAGGGAAAGATCAGGGAGGAGTGACACGGTGTTAGAGTAATTGCTGGTTGCCTCTTGAGTTTGGATGTTAATCGAATCAACTGACGTGAGTGTTTCACGAAACGTACAGTCAACGGTGTCGAGATTCGGGTCGCACAGTTATTTGTGAGCTCATTATTCTATAAGGGAAAACTTGTTTTGTTGAGTACAGCAGTGCTTAATTGTATCTTTATATAACATGGACTTATTAAAATTTTAGGAAGGTTCCGCGGCCTGTCATCGACTCGTGGCTAGTGGCACATTCTGTTAGTCAACCACCGACGGTGGCAGGTGCAGTTCCGGGTGTCAACTTGAGTACAAGCGGCGTCACTGCATTAGTCACTGCCACTGGATGTATAGCCACCACGACGGTAATTCAAAATTATGGAGATCAGTCCTCGCAGGTAATAAGTTTGCGCAGTCTTGTATTCTTTTTAATGACAGAATTTTCACTTTTCTTTCATGGCAGTTAGTAGTAACTCGGTAGTTGAATTTATAATGCATTTCGCTGTTTTGAAACTATATGACTTCTCTGCGGCAATATTGATGGTACTTACTGTAGCACCACTACCGTCATGGACGTACCTACATGAATAGTGTAGTTGGGCATTAAGGGTGAAAGCCAGTCTTTAATTTTTGTTGACTTTTTTTTGAAGTTATGGTGTTAGGAGAGAGGAAAATTTTTCTGAGTAAAGTAGGTAGCACTAAAGTATGCAAAGGAATTGTTTAATAAAGAAACCGTTTTCACATTCAGGTCTCACCAAATCGTGACAGTATACTTGTTGATAGATGGTGAGAATAAACAAACATAGTTTAGTTTCGGGCCCTTGTTGTTTGAATTCTTTAGTGGTGAAAATTTGTTACCATCATGCCAGGGACAGTTTCTTCAATAAATTACTTTCTTTTAAGGCAGTTTTTTAATAGAAATTGTTTTGTTTCATGCCTCGTGTTTGACGCACACCCATCTTTAAACAGTGAGAGAACTAGAAAGCTAAGACCACCATGACTGATGGAGTGCTTTTCTCCCGCATGAATAATATTATTAATATTACCGTCGTTGACGGTGCATGACATAAATACTATGCATAAGTATGCTCGTGTGGAATTTTCATTGAAGATAGCATGCCTTGCACCTTCGACGTTTTACTTTTAGTGCCAATGTTACTGTGTCCAGGGAAACTCAAGCAAAAGTGGATGTGGTTCTGGAGCGACCACACCGGTCCGTAAAATTTCGGCTCAAGAATTCGAAAGGGGTGGCCTCATTAAGCCAATGGTTACAACAATTGATGGTACTCCAACATTTCTAAGTCCGCCTACTATGGCTGAGTCGAAAATGGGCTTGACGTATCGTAAATCGAGGGAAGAACTTCAGGTAATTAATAACTATGTCATGTCTATTATTTACTCAGTTTAAATAGCTTCCATTTGACCATCTTCTTGGTATTATGGGCTTTTATTTCAATTTTACTCTGTAAGTTTTTGTCTACGTTTCCTGAGTTTTCATCCTAAACTTCAAGTTGGTTAATATGCTACGAATCTTTTAACGGGTGACAAGTACTAGCACACTTGCGAGCTGTACAATGAACCGAATTACTGTAACGCTGTCGCTATCTCATTATGTTATGGAGACGATGGAGAGATTGTGTGTGTAATGGATTATGCATAATTGAAAAGAAAAATTACGTATAAAAATAGCAAAACCCGATGCTTCCTTCCTGCTTTTTGATATTCTACTAACTTAAACATTCCAGGCACATAGCAAAACTACAAAACTTGTTACTGTTGTTATAGGTGCACCATTTTTCTCCAAAATTAACTTTTTATTTGACGCATACAATTTCCCCATATGGTATTGTTCTCGTATGGAGTCAACTTTTAGGCCGCACACGCCTGAGCTACACCTCCAGTACTCCCACTGAGCTACAAATTCTTGCCTATTAGCACACGTATCTACAAAATGTACTCGTACCAGATCCTTGAATTCGCGAAATATAGAAATATACCGATACCGAGTTTTTAAACTAGACAAGATGCTATAAACAAAATTGGGTAGTTATGCATATAAATTTTATAGAATACATTTGTGCGAATACTCAAGGTGTCAAGCGAAGTAACTTACTTACCTATTATGATTTATTTAACTCTTAAATCGTGTGTATAGAGCCATTTGTGAGAGATAATTTGATTTGCTGATCTAGGCATTGGCCACTGATTACATGGATTATGTATTTCATTGTAAATGTGAGTAGTCTGTGGTGATTATGTAGTGCTCGTCACTGCTCGTGTAAAGCATAGGTAACTGTGTTTGAACTTTTACTCATAAGTAACGGATTGAGACTGACAGTTGTGTAGAAGTAAGAGGATAACCATAAGTTCGGAACTTTCTCTCTACCTATATGCTACTGCAGTGTTTCGTTATAATGTGCCAATGCATTGGCACAATTGCCAATGCAATGGCCATTGCAATGGGATTTGCACGCTGTTCCGATTTTATACGTAGACCTTTACCGAAGAATTTATTAATATGTTTTCAACAATTGCGTACCCATTCGTAATGTCTTGTGACTCACATTGTGCCAGCAGTGTGTTACACAGACCGTGTTGCATAATACAATAAATTATAATATAGAAAGTATGAATAGGTAGTAGGTATGTACCAGCGTTTACTTCCAAGACAACGAAAACTTACATGCTTGGAAACTGCAGTGTCTTTGATTTTATTTTCGCAAATCATGTGTTTTGTGAGGCAGTGTTGGTGTGCTATGGTGGGTGAAGTTGAGCAAGTTTTATTCTTCAGCAGTGAGTTCAGCTCCCAGATTTTACAGGGTCGGAGCTAGAAGAAAAATTGTTAGCCCAGGACAACTTAAAGTGGGTCGATCTTTACTGAAGAATGTAGCTTTGCATCCTAGCTTCCTGCTTCCTGCTATTAAAATTGAAACCGAGACTGCAGTGGCAGTGTCCCATAGCAATCTGGAGGCTTTCTTTCTTCACTGGCAATGGTGCAATTCTATGCTTCACTGCTGCTCCGTGTTGGCTACAACAAGTAAAAATTGCTGTTGTACATTTATGAGTCCGTCTTTAAAGGATTAGTTTCAGAATACGTTTTCTCCACTTAGGGAACCAAGTTTTGCTCGTAAAGCCTGAAAAGTCCCATGTCTAGAGCATGTGTATAGTTGTACTTATATCTGTGGAACAATGAACGATTCAGTGCTGTATTACATGTAGCACAAGGAAATCTTGTTAGTGATGGTTACATACGGCAACAGGAAATGAATTTAATGTCGAAAACGGAAAAATCTTACGAGATAAAATTGGTGTAAAAAGGTAAAATAACTGTCTAGAAACTCCGTGTATTCATATTATTTTTTAAATAAAATGTTTACTTCACAATAAGTACAGTAGGGGTAAGTTGCTATAATTGTGCCAGATCAAATTTCTTCAAAGTATTGTTCTTTGCATTCAGCAGCACGGTTGCAAAGTAGCACAGAAAGGGATTTTGCTAGAGCTTCGGAATGCACGTATGTGCCCATAAATAATTACTGGTTTCGGGATTCCTACGTTCCAGAATCGACGTATAGTAAATCGTATGCTAAGGATTTAAAAAATGTAGTCCTGTAGAATGTCGTACCTACACAAGAGGAAGTGTGATGGTATGGGATGTGTTGTACTATTTTTACTACTAAAATACACAAGATTACTTATTTTCTGTGCAAGCATCATAGAGATTACGTAGTAATTTAGGAAGATTTTGAAAACGTGCAAGTTACATATAGTAGAAAAACGTTTCAGCTGTTCAGGTTACAATTTTAAAAATCAGACTTTCAAGGAACACGGACTAAAAGTTTGTACATAAAATGAAGAGGATAAAAAGGACCGTAAGCATGTTTTATCCGGGAGGATTTCACTTCGGCGTGTCCGTGGTGAGGGGATTACCCAACAGGACTTAAAGGCGACAGCGTTATATTTTCTTCAGTTTTTGTGTGTTTATACTGGTATTATGCCCTTTAGTATGAGAATACTGGAACTCTCTCGCCTAATCTTATAGTAAGTCGTATTTGTGGGTGCCATGTCGTAATATTGTTGTCTTGGGATTTCTTTCACTTTAGGCTTTGGACGAAAAAGAGCTTCTGTTTGAGCTTGCTAAGGATATCTGTGATGAGTTGGACACGCGGACGCTGGCACATAAGATCCTGCAACATGTCGGTGTGCTCACTTCAGCCGACCGGGCATCATTATTTCTGGTTCAGGTTAGCCTACACACTCATATCCTCTAGTGACTAAATTTTAGGGTAGGCTCAGTTAGTAACCGTCGAGACGCTTTTGCTGGATGTAATATATGTATAGTAGACATACATTTATAGCTCATACGACTTTTCGAGATCCCAAATCCGGTAATCATTATAGGCATGCTAGACTGGCAGCATTTGCGGGCAGCAATGCTTCATGAAATTATTTTGCACACTCCAAAGTCTATAAACTTGACCTAATCCCTCCAGCTGGACTTTAAATGTAATTAGTTTAAAATAGACATGGCCATCTGCCCCTAATTCCTTTTTAAAGGGTTCTTCAAGAAATTGCTTTATAAATGCATATGTACATATCGTTAAATTAAATTGTTGACTCGGAAGGAGATTATATGGGAATTTATTACTCTCCCGCACCAGCCTTCCCTTTAGTATTTCATTGAGTAAGTGTAGATATACGAGTAGGTATATGTGTATGTGTCTATCTAGAGGCATATTGTCTACAGTGAAAGTAAAACAGAAATAGTGTTTTCCTTCTTTTCCAATGTCCTGTGATGCAGTAAATGCTGCGATTTTATTCGTTTCGATGTTATGTTGACTTAGGGTAAAAAAGGGTCACAGAATCGCCACTTGGTTTCCACTCTATTCGATGTGTGCTCCCAAAGTACGTTGGCAGATATGGAGAAGAAAGAAGAGATCCGAATACCATGGGGTCAAGGGATCGTTGGATATGTAGCAGAAAGTGGGGAGACAGTTAACATCCCCGATGCGTATCAAGTATGTGTGTCGTCAGCAATAAATTCTTAATAAAACTAAGGCATACATGCAGAATCGACCGTATTTCTTTCTTTTATGCCTCCAGTTTATACTTTTATTTCCATGTTTATATTTTCTTGGCAAGGCAAAAAGCTCCTTTCCAAAAAGAATTATCTATGTTTTGAATGGTTCGATAGGAAGTAATAATGTTATCGTTCTTTCTCTACTTTAGGATTGCCGATTTAATCAAGAGGTTGATGCCAAAACTGGCTATAGAACCAAGTCACTACTTTGTATGGCTATTAAAGACAAACGTGGCGATGTTCTTGGGGTGGCACAAGTAAGTTCTTTTTGATGCAATCCTAGTCAAGTTAAGCTGCGCACCTATTTTTATTTGAATATGTCGCAAGAAGCCCTCGTTTTATTTATGGATGCAGAAATTGGTTTTTTTTTGGACGAAAAATAAAGATCGTCGAGATATTAAAGGATAAGTTTCTATTAAAAATACATGGAGTTGCTACAGTCACATGCATTCTCTATTAATGCGGCGAATTACCATTGTAATTCCATTGATTGGTTGGGCTAGTCATTGGGGTATCTTTGGGTGCATAGTGCTGGGGATTGCGGGTTACGCTTTACCCACTCGTGCTGGGCGATCTGGGAGCCTTAGCGTCCTTCATGCCGGTGATTGGAAACGGTTATGGCTCGCTTTTAGGACGCTTTGCCCCCGATGCCGACGAAAACGACGGGAAAACATCCCATATCTGTTTTCAAGCATTAACAATGGGTTTGTGTGCCAGCTTCTTATCTCTACTATGTAAACTGCCACATCAAAACCAGTGTATCTAGGAAAGCTACGTCGTTTCCAATGTTTAATAGTTTACTTTACTGACGTTGGTAATTACCTTAACGGAGCATATTGACTAAACGTGACTACCTAATTTTGTTTGCCCCATGAACTTGAACTGCTCTCCAATGTACTCTTTCTAATCTTCGTGATTTCTTTTTGATTTTTCTTGTTTTCTTGATTACTGTCTAGTAATCGGTGCTATTTCCACTTCTTCCTTTTCTCCCTCCTTACATCCATTTTTCCAGTAGTTTCCATAACGCTGAAATCGTTTTCTCTGGAATGTGCGGAAGTGGTTAAGCATGTGTATGTTTGTTATAATTAGGTGATCAACAAGCGAAACGGAGCAGCCTTTACTGCCAGGGATGAGCAAGTCTTTTTGAATTACCTTCAGTTCTGTGGGATTGGACTTGGAAACGCTCAGTTGTACCAGCAGAGTCGGCTGGAAGTCAAGCGAAATCAGGTAAACGTTATTTTTACTTTTTCGACTTGATTTTACTTAGACATTAAACTTCCAGAGGGGAAACATTTAGCGATCGGGCTTCCCACAGTTTTTTAATTTCACTTTCATTATTATCTAGGTTCTTTGCTTCATGGTGGATAAGGCTGTGACCCTTTCACCGCATATTGTTTGTACGTACCTAATTTAGTATCGGTAGTTATACGAAGCTCAGAGGATTAAAACCTTTTACCGTCTAATTTATTTTACTTAATTGCCCGGCTGGGTGTGGACCTGTGTGATAGCTCAGATTATGTTTCTTCTCAAAACAAACTGCTGTCTCTTACCTCTGATATAACATCGTTACGTCGTATTTATTATTTCTTTTTCGGGTCACATAACGTAGTTAAACGTACCTGCCTGTGTATGTACGTGGTAGACGGAAGCCTAGATGACTTTAGTTCCCTTTCCTTTGTTCGTAATGTAAAAATGAGATATGAGAGAGAGAGAGAAATGAGGCGTAGTATCTCTATAGTACTTAGGTATATATATTTACATATCTTTACGTACTGATCTGTATACCCCATCGAAGATGCAAAATGACGCGTATCCCTAAAGCCTGTGTACTTGCCGTTGTGGATAAACGTCACTTTGCGGTTTCATATTCTGTACTGCTGGTTGATGAAATTTTTGTTTTATACACCTTAAACGCATTTGTGTAGGCATATCTTCAATCAAATCGCTTATCTATATATGTATTGTGCGTACAACTATGCAGTTATTGTGAACGAAATAACATTTCCCTTTGTTGTGTCCAAAACATGCATGCTTATTATAAAACCGATTCCAGCAAATAATCTTTTTAAACGCAACTTGAGTTTTAGGCTAGTCGGCTAGTATTACAATCTAGCTACATTGTTAAAAAGTGGTGTACATGGTTCACAACTAATAAAGCTAATACAGGTGCACCTAATAATTCATAGTAATCGATTCGGATGGATGGATGGATGGATACGGATATCAAACCTTAAGTAAAGTGTACTATCCGGGAAAAGTTTTGTTGTTGCACGTTTGGTAGTTGTGAGTTGATGGGTAATTTGAGCTTACGGATGATTGATGATCATGTTAAAGAATTGTTAAGTGCAAGACTAGATAATAAGGTACTACAAAAGTAGCGGCTGATTAGACTACGAAATCGTCATCCGCAACCCTCTTCATGAGTTTTCATTTCATACGATACAAATACGCATTTACCACGTTATGTCGAGATAGAATACGTAGCGTCTATTTACTATTTCTGCGTTCTACCGGATAAAATTATTTATAACATTTAACGTTTTCAGGTTCTTCTAGACTTGGCAAGAATGATATTTGAAGAACAGAGTACGATTGAACTCATGGTGTACCGGATACTCACTCATACGCTGTCCTTGATGCAATGTCAGAGAGCTCAGGTTTGTTTTAAAATATTTTGGAATGAGGTCTTGAATGTAGTACTTACTAATAAAGGATGAAAGTATCATAAACGGCGACGATAATGTCTACAGTCGGTTCTGTTGATGTGGACATCTCAATGTATTAGCAATTTTCTGGATTAAATAAATATTTAAATTATAGTGGGTAAATTCCTTACATCTGGTTTCTTGCCCTCTGCGCTAAATACATGCTTTCTTTACCCGTTTTGTTTTTCAAGAACAGCCTGCCCCCAGTTTGTTCATAATTTTTAAGCAATTACTAGTAATGTACCTAGATAGATATTTTTAAACTTAAACTTTTACTACTAACGGTGTGTTGTGCATGAACTTCTTTCTCCTTAGAAAATTCAAGGCTTTAGTAGTTTAATTACGTGTGGTTTATCATTATTGTTGTCATACTATTATCGTGGCATCATCTTTTTGACTTTATGAGTCCCGTCGTGTAATGAGTTTGTCATTGCGTGGCAAACCTGAAGGCGTGAGGCGAACGGCTTACACAAATTAGACAATCATGCTCTTACTTACTACAAATTTTTTGTTCTAGGTTTTACTGGTGCATGAAGCTTCAAAGGGAACATTTAGTCGAGTTTTTGATTTAGAAGCGAAAGATTTAAGTGAAGAAGATGCTGACACCCGCAATAGTCCATTCGAAGGAAGATTTCCAATTAATGTGGGCGTGACGGGCTACGCTGCAACAACTGGAGAGGTAAGCTTGCTTTGTCATTCATGCATACTGGTCGGTTATTTTATTGTTATATAGTGAAGGGACTATGCCGTCTAAATTTTTGCGATGTAGCAGGCATTTTAAAAAGTTTATATGCATGGTGTTGCCTATAAACCTTAGTCCCTAGTATCTGTTGAGGATTTTAGCTTTTCCGTTTCATACGCGTCAGTGCGTTGCCATATGGGTATTCTGCAAGGATTTAGCTATAATTAGGTCCCATGTGAACTCATCCTCAGGCCCATAAACTTAATAGAATTAAATTGGGTTGGTATTTGCGAGAAGTGGCATTGAATTCATTTGAGAATTGAATTAGATTGATGAGACCTTTTAACGTGCAGTTGGGTCGTACACGCTATACATGGTAAACGAAAGAAATGAAATAACTTTTTAGGGTTTTTAATGGGGAAAAGATTATTTCGGTGGTTCGTGTTCGTAGTCTCATTTTTGCGGTTATTTTTGCCATGAAGTAATTAGCGGTTAAATTGGTATTGTGAGAGGTTGAATTTTTAGCGGCAGGTTTGACTTATGGTTAAATATCAAACATGATTTTTTATTGCGGTTAAATTAGAATTATTTCTAGCAGTTATTAATTATTGAGGTTACGTTGTGCATGTTTACAGCAGTTATAATTTATAGCAGTTAACTGACACCATCTGCTTTAAACACATTACCTACCTACATACATATATATATATATATATATATGTATATATATATATAAAGGTATATATAATTTATTCTTCCAGTTGATGTATGGCCAAGGCCGTTACAATCCCATCATTTATAGATATTGGATATGATACAGATGTTGCCTGTGTGAAATTTTCTTGATACGTAGGTGTGTTGCGAAGCCATAGAAAGCAAAGTAAATTCGAAAAAGTTAAATTAAAATATGTTCTCTGAATGAAGGTAGAATACCAAGAGACCTGCAAAAGTTTAAGTAGGTAAATGATTTTATAATGCATTTACATTGAATTGGTCCGATTGTTGGTCACGGTCCTTTTGAGTCTCTCTGAGCATGCTGGCTTCAACACAGAAGTTATAGATGGTAATAATGAATTCTTCTTCAGTTCGGGTGTCTCCAAATGCTTGCTCAATGTAATCACCTACGTCTGTATCCTGAGATCGCCACCCTTCATCCTGAGCACCGTATATGTAGGAGATTCGATAATAATGTGAAAGTTGTCTTCTGGTTAACTCATACGTATTGCATTAGGTATGTACATATATTATTTTAATTTTGATTTTAATTATTGGGAGGCTAAACCTGACTGAGACTGATTTTATCTCAGGTCAGGTTGGTGTCATTTATTTTGCTTCTCGTAGTTTGTTTTCATTGCCTTGGAATTCCTTGGAATATCTCAGGAGCGGGGTACTATTCATAACGATAATTTCTCGACTGATGGAGTTTTGCTTTTTTCTCAATCAGTATCCTTACTTTTTTCCGTGAGATCTCACGTGTTAATGTTGTGAATTCGACGTCCATGTTTTGTTTTACGGATGACTTTTGAACTTACGCTGCCTAGTTGTATTTAATTTCAGTATTTTGCAGTTTTATTAGTTCATGGAAGCAGTTGTAGTTCAGGCTGTCGCACTTTTTTGTCAAACGTGTGCCTCAAAATGTAGTCAGGGGTCAGACTGATTGTATTAAGGAGCCCTTGGAAGGGAATTGTTTCAAATCGTCCTATTTCCTCCGCATAGTTTAATGCCTATATAGGGGATGAGTATGAGAGAACAGATCTCACCAGCACATACATGCGTAGAGGAACTATTCTCGACTGAATGTTGCTAGTTTCTGTACTATTTTTCAGTGGATACAGGTTGGGCAATGCTTCTTTAGCTTTATCTAAAAAGTGTTTTAGCGTCTTGTCAAAATTTCCATTGCACGTCAGTGGGATACCTAAGTACCTGTGTATATTCGTTAACCAGCTTTGAAGCCATATCGCTCTGAAACAAAAACAGGTGTTGTTTTTGATCTCCTTGTTTAATTTCTTCCTTCTTCTGAAGATCAACACTTTTTTCCCCTTAGATTGACTTTGACAACTCGAGCACCGTCTGCTCCAAATAGGTATATTAATGATGTCATTGGCAAATGCTTTCGAGCATCAAAGATGACAGTGGAAGGTGTGTATGAAATACCAAGATGTTCAAATGATTGTAGGAAAGAATGTTCCCGGAAAAAATGTTCCCAAAAAAGCTGGACGATGAAAAAATGTTCCCAAGCTGCAAGTAGGAAAAAATGTTCGCGAGTGCAAAAACAGATATGTATTTGTGGCTAATATAAACATGTGTTTTTACCGTATTTTCTCGAGTAATATGCCCCGAATTAACCAAGACCCTAGTTGTTACCTCTCGAATTACTGTATAAAATTTTATACCTGCTGCTACAACTCTGCTGTTGCATATCACACAAACATTTAATTATAATTTTGATCAGTTTATTGTATGGAACAAGTAGCCGCCGTTGTAATGGAAGCCTTTCTTTCATTGTATTTCTGCAATAATTGTTTCTGTTTTCGGTGGCGCTGTATACTGCGAAACACGGTGTACAAGTGCGCTAATTACTTCCCCTGGAGTAACGGATCCAGTGATCAGTGTTCATCACAGTCATCGTCCCAATGAAACAGAAAGAATTATTCTTGAATGCATAAATGCAATGAAAATAGACCTTCACTACCAAGAAGGCTACTTGCATCATATTCGGTAATTAATAAATTGACTGAAATTATAATAATTTATTATATGTTTATGTGGTATACAATACCAGAGTTGTAGCAGCAGGTTTAAACTTTTATACCGTAATACTTCAGGTACCAACTAGGGTCTTGGTTAATTCGGGGCATATTACTCGAGAAAACACAGTAAAAACACATGTTTATATTAGCCACAAATACATGTCTGTTTTTGCACTCGGGAACATTTTTTCCTACTTGCAGCTCGGGAACATTTTTTCCGGGAACATTCTTTCCTACAATCGTTCAAATATGTGTATAAGTATCTGTATACTTTTCACTCTCAGATATTGTCCATCCAACGACGTGAGACTCTGGACCGGTCACTCACTCCTGCAACGTCAATTGGATATCCCTGAATATCTAGCTTGCATGTTGCTCCAAAGTGAGAATAGTTAGATAAGGCTGCTATGTTTATAATTAGAAATCTGTTTGGACAAAAATCCCCTAAAGGTATATTAGTATTTTGGTCAGTGCTGTAGTATATTATGTCCGTTACTCTCTCCGATACACATACGACTGATCTTTGTAAATCTGTATATCGTTTCGTGATGTACAACACTCAACAACTTCAACCAAATTAAGAACAGCTTATTTCGGAATTTTGTAATTTTAGTTAGATATACCACAAAAGTTTATAATTTAGCAAGCTCAGAATTGAGACTGGAAAATGGCTCCCTAATTTATGACCGCAAGAAATAATTTATTATCAACACCAAGAAAAGTACTTTTGGATAAATCGTTTTAATTGAAATTAATCGCATGTATGAGAATATGAACTGATAAAAAATACCACCCTGTTTATTGGTATGATTAATGAAAGTATAATGATATTGGGAATTGTGTTTGTTGGTTGAATTGGTGTAGACGGTGAATGTGCCAAACGTGTACGAAGATTCAAGATTTGACCCTTCCGTAGATCGTAACATTGATTTTCGCCATAGAAGTATCTTGTGTATGCCTATAAAGAATGCCAACTGCCAGATCATAGGTGTAATTCAAGTAAGTGTCATTACTTTTTATTTTTTGCAGTAGCCATTCCTCATTGCTGTCATATGTATATGATCCTATCCGTAGCGCCGGGAATGAATACAAAGAGACACAATATTAGCAGTGCACGACAGAATGAATCAATGAAATGAGATCTGAATTGGCTTCCATTGAGATTATTAAGCTGGGAGTCCCGCCACTACTTTGATATGAGTTGATGTTATTATTTTAGTTAGTCAATAAGCTGGATGGACAGCCCTTTTCCACAAGTGATGAGAATTTCGTCGAGGCGTTTTCTATTTTCTGCGGAATGGGGATTCATAATACCAGAATGTAAGTTGACGATAAGTACGGAGAGGATTTTGCTCAAGTACTTACAGTTTGCCGACACGTGGTATGGAATGGATGCATAAAGCTGATGCAGAGATGGACGAAATGAGAATATACATGAATATTGATGGGAGAAAGTACGATTGATCTCTTGTCCTTGTGTGTGCAATGGGGAATCATTTTCTTGTAACATCCCCACATGGCTCCGTGCAAAAATCTAGCTAAAATGTGTTGTCCTCTTAGTTCCTTTTCCCATGGTTGCTTGCAAAATATATTGTAACTGCAAAATCATTTTAAGTGTTGTGCATGTATGTCTGGAGTAAAAGTGCTTTCATAAGTGTATGTTCGTACTGTAATGGGCATGTAGTGTGATCTCATGTCGCGTCTTGATGTGTAATGCTACTATTTTTTGTTGTTTTTGTATTTTTGCTTTGAAGGTTTAGCTGTACTGCTGATATGTTCCTGCATGGTTTTGAATCAAGCTTGAGTTTCTGTTGTTACAGTACAGCGTTCGAGACCAGCAGTTTTCTACCCGAGGGCTCGATGATTCAGTCAGTAGTATGTGCGACTTTCTGCATGTGGCTGGAGTGAAAGTGTGTCTTTCTTTTCTGCTTGGTTTTAAATGTAACAGTTCTTGGGGAGTTGTGCAGAAGAAGGAAAGGTGATTGGAATTCTATGATGGGAATTTATGAGCTTTGTTGATGGTGTGACAGGTATGAAAAAGCTATAATGGCAATGGCGAAGCAGCGGGTAACCCTTGAAGTCCTTAGTTACCATGCAACTGCACCCATAGAAGAGGCCATCATTCTTCGAGTGAGTGACACAGCTAATTCCTTCTATGTTACAGTATACATCTCCTGCCTTTCTTTCGATTGCCCAATTTTTACTTTCTCTTTGGTTTTATCACCTAACAAACTTTGGAGGTAAAACAATGCTTTCTGAAGGATTTTAAATATATGAATTTTTCCGATTATCTTGTGATTGAACTTAATTTCGATTTCCAGCTATGTGCTGATGGTATAAGATTTTAGACCATCAGTAACCAAACTGATTATCTATTGCCTCAATACTTACCAGTTGTGAGTATGACATTGCATTGAGAATTGACATTTCCTACGTAAGCGGCATATGAAGTCGAGCCATTGGCTTAACACGGGGTTATTATGATTTAGTTCAATCAGATCATTTTGCTTTGTACTATTTCCACACAACCACACATTTGTCGATTTTCTTCCATCGCTAATATAGTGCACAAATAAATAGTGCGTTAAATAAAACTGACTCTAATCGGTGTAATGTAAAAGTATCATATCGATATCGATGTCGCTAATAACCATAACATTCTGTCGGGACGAGTCAGCTAGAAGGCACTGCATTGCAACATTTGTAGATACCTAAGTGAAACTTTCTGAATGCACACTCCCGATTACTGCTGGGTTACTGGGTTCAATATTTTTTCAGTTTATGCGCTAAGTTAAGTTGAGTCGCAGTGGTAAATGCACCCACTAGTACTCTGTGATGACTTTGAGCAGTTTAACATCTAAGCAGTTCAAGTTAAATTAACATTTTTAAATAGATACCAATGTATATTGTTAAGTAGATATTTAAGCGATATCGCTCTTTTAAAATCTTCTGCGTACATTGTATTTTCGCCTATCGCTCTAGCGTGAACTAGTTTGCACGCGTGCAGCGGATTCCCAATGGCTGAGGAACATAGGACATGGTCTCGCTGAGTGAAAATAGGCCAATGAAGTGTAAAGATGAGTAAAGATCAAAAGACATCTTCGTCAGAATCGAAGTTTCGGTCAACGACCGAAAGTATGTTTTAATTCAGTTTTAAGATCGTAACAGTGCACGTCCATGGAGCAGCTTAAAGCAAAATCCTGCCGTAACAGGAGCGTGCATGACATGCCCGATACGGATTTAAACCGAAATCTGTATGAGAGTAGAGATTGCAATTAGTTTTATTATCATTTGTGAATATAGACTTAACAGTTACTGCCACTTTGTATTTCTAAAAATCGCAACATTTAGATTCTGTACTTCAGTGTTCTCGATTTGCTATATGGCCTATGACCTCAATTATCTCAACTTCTGTAGGGTTTACCTATTTAGACAGGTATACTAAAAATAAGCTGCGGAGAAATCAATGTACAAGATATTCTGATGTTATAATTAAAATTGTTAGGTCAAAATTTAACACCGGTTTTAATTCCAGATATCAAATATTGACCTTTCCAAGTATTGTGATTTTTCGGAAAGAACGAAAAAGTCGTACTAAGTTTACATCTACTATTAATAGTGAGGACAATGTCTATTCATATACCGAATTCGGTAGGAATCCTGTATTGTGTCCTCTATTTTAAATTTAACTATCTCAAGCTAATGAATTCAAGCTTAGAGTAGACTTCAGGTAATTATTTAGCAGATATTGTTTGGAGAAGAAATTAAAATGTTTCAAGCATTCCGTAGACTGTTTTTAATTTTGCAATAAAGAATTTGTTTTCGGAGTCGTACTAAATGTATAGGTGCTTGTGTTCCAGGTTTTCACCAGTTCCGTTTTAAAACTGCGAATGTTGCGAATCTGTTGAAAATCTGTTGTCTTATAACCATTAAGGTTGTGCACACGAAGTAGTAAAAACAAATTGTATCTACGTCGATTTGTTTCGGACAACTGATTTAGTTGGAAAATGCAATGGAAGGGCAGTTGCAAGTTTTAGGAGCTGTGCTAAATGCCCGCAAGGTTGTAATTGGCGTTTATTTTGAAAGATATTTATGTGGCTTTGTTATTTATTGAATGGCGCAGGATTCGGTGGTCCCATCCGCTCAGCATTTCCGTCTTCACGCTTTCGACTTTGATGACAATTCTATGTCGGATGACGATACATTCAAAGTACGTTTATTACAAATTTCCCCTCTGCTTTCTACTATTACAGTTGAACATTTCGCGATTGTAGTTTCAGTTGCAATTTTGGACAATACCGAGCCGGCGCTAGTAGTACTCTAGAGTCCTGTTTCACCCTTGAACTTTTAGCAAGGAGTCCCGTCGAGCGTAAATCCCAGCGTTATAGTGTTTACAGTGCCCAATTTTCGAAATAATTTAAATTATTGATACCTTCTTATAGATTCCTTTTACTCTCTAGCATACGTGAGTACCTAAATGTATGTATCTAAGGCGCTTATTCAAGGTTTTTCTTGTTTTATTTCCCTTTGTGAAGGCTTGTTTAAGAATGTTCTTGGACCTGGATTTGGTTAAGCGGTTTCACATTGAGTACGAGGTTCTTTGCCGGTGGCTGCTCTCTGTCAAGAAAAATTACCGCAAAGTTATTTACCACAACTGGAGGCATGCTTTTAACGTGGCTCAGATGATGTTTGCCATCCTCACGGTACTTACGTTTTATTGTGTAACGTCCGGCGAAATGATTATGTTTGATTTGCACCATTAGCCTTTATACTTTTGTCAATATGTTGTTGCTATTCGATACCATTCCAAGAATTTTGCTGAAGGTTTTCACTTCCTCCGTCTTAGTGTAATACCTTTATTTGGTTCTAGACTAGCACCCACACATACTGGGTGAACAGGTTTTAGAATAACATTTCAAAGCCGGCTATAATTTACTGCAGCCAATTGAAATACCTATTTGAACACAGTATGCATGTAGAACTGTCGCTGTTTGTCAGTCTTTATATACCTATTTATTTTTCATTTTATTTATTTATTTTATTTAGGTTGTATAAACGTTTATGCGTGAATTCGGGTAATTTTATAAAATGACTGTACATAAGTTGATATGCGTATGTTTATATTTCCAGACCACAAAATGGTGGCAAATATTGGGCGACATGGAGTGTCTTGGGCTACTTATAGCATGCTTATGTCATGACTTGGATCATAGAGGGACTAATAATTCTTTTCAGATCAAGTTCGTTGCATTACTTTTTGTTTAAAAAAATTTCACATAATCATTTTTCGCAGTTATGTATGTAGTATTTTGTAGGACAAGATTCATCAAAGCTGTAAGTATATGCCGTAAATCTGCCATTAGTTTCCCCGAATTGTAATCAGGAAAATAAATGAGGATTGAATTTTAAAACGATACTTTATGAGTTTAAGCACTATTTGGGCCACGACGGCTAATCGCAGACTTACAGTAGTACAGTTCTGTGTGTCATGGATAGGCTAGTGAATTAGCCGAATATATGAGCATATAATATTTCCTTCTTATTTTTTCATTAATAGAGCATCCTCTGCTCTCGCTCAACTATATTCTACGTCTACGATGGAACGTCATCACTTTGATCAATGCCTCATGATTTTGAATACCCAGGTACTAAATCGGCTGCTGCAAACCTCAGCTATCTATAATATGCTATGATAAGCACTAATTTTTAGGTATGAAAATTTCAGTGCTGTTCCTAATGTTTTTTCTCTCACACTCATTTTAGGGCAATCAGATATTATCTCATTTGTCACCGGATGAATATTCACGGGTTGTCAAAGTTCTCGAAGATGCAATATTAGCCACGGATCTCGCTGTGTATTTTAGGTAATTCTTGTCTAATTTTTTTGTTTTCCATGAGCCATAGTTAATTCAAGTTGCAGAAAGCTTACTAGTCAAATGAAAAGTATTTAGAACAAAAGGTGGATCAGGTAATAGATGAAATGATGATACATTCTAATAGTGAGTGGGCTGAATGTGGATAATGTCTCTTAAGCGCATTTCCCTGAAGATAGCACTTTTTCTGCATTCCGTCGAACGAGCTGGGTATTCATCCTTCTAGTGGAAGATAACAGGCGCGTAATGTCGGTATTCTTGACAATACCTTTTGAATTCCTTGAATATAATATCTATTATTAGCAGTATAGTCAACCAAATTCAATCGTTTATCTCTATTAGGATGGTAGAACTCCCAGTTCAGCTCTTCGTATGCAAGGCACATATTCAAAATTGTTGTGCGTTCGTGCAGGGACCAGAGATTATTATTATCCAAATCATACTGATTCAGCTCCATGATATTACTGAAGTTTTCAATCTGACCATCTATTCTACCTTTAATACTGGCCACTAAATCGCATAGAAAATGAGCTCATGGTTCACGTGTCGTAGGAGGTTCTAGAAACATTTTGCTTATGTAAAATCGCGATTTAAACAGCTATTACATATAGGAAATTGATCAAGGTTCGGTTAACATTATGTGTACATCAGTATTCAAAGTTCCTTATTTCTATATGTGCATATGTCAACACTTCAGAATCTGTGTGCAATGATTTGGATTCATTGAATCCAAAGAACTGAACAAATTTGGTCTGGAAATAAAATGGTCTCATACCTGTTGAATTTTATATTCAGGAATCGGGGCGCATTCATGGAATTAATTGATTCAGAATCATACAACTGGACTCGGGATGACCATCGCGACTTGCTCCGCGGAATGCTAATGACAGCGTGTGACTTAGCTGCGATTAGCAAACCTTGGCAAATTGAGAAACGGGTAAGAATAATATGCGCTTGTAGTTTTTATTGCGTTACCTTGTTGTGCAACTATGCTATGTAGAATGTAAGAAGTACAATTAGCTACGATTAAGTAGCCAGGACAGTGTGTGATGTTGTTATAGACTACTAGCACCATTTCTTATCAAATGTGTTTATTTTATTCTTTTTGTAGGTAGCTGAACTGGTTGCAAGTGAATTCTTTGAACAAGGGGACATGGAAAGGGAGAAATTGAATATCATTCCAATCGTGAGTCTAATGGAACCACAGCTTTAACAGCTTGATTTGCCTATCATTAGATTCATATTGAAGATCACTGACCTTTTTTGATCTATCACATCTTCACGTATACATGATTTTATTTTATGTTTTGTCTGCACTAGGATATGATGAATAGGGAAAAGAAGGACCAATTACCGACTATGCAAGTTGCTTTTATAGATTCAATATGTCAGCCAGTCTATGAGGTAAGAAATACCGTCTTTGTACCGTTTCATACTTTAAATACCTCGCGTTTGTATACGCCGTTGAAAAAGGACTCATTTGATTAAATTTGTGATTTCAGTCATTTTCCATCTTGTCGTCTAACTTGTCACCGCTTCTTGTGGGTGTTAAAGTAAATCGAGAACATTGGGTACATATTATAAACTCTCAGGGGCCAGAAAATGATCAGAGTCAGTGAAGAAGTAGTTAGTATTTTAAATTTTCAAGATTTTAACATTTATTAAGTTTTTATGATTGTATTTTTGTTTTTTTTGCATTTATGTTGCCCAACGTATGTGATCAATATAAATAGAGACCTGTGTGAAGTATATTATGAACGTGCTATAAATCTTAATGTAAAATTTTCATTCTTACGCTAATAAGGGTATTCACTGAAACTAATGTGGTATTTTTTTTCGAAGATAACTCAATCTTCAGAGTGCATATTTCATTTCCATAAATTGCATCGAATTGCATAATTATAGGCATAGCTTTTTAACATCCGTATGCAAATCGTAACCAATGCGTTCTACTGTTCGTTTCACTGGAGAAAAAGGATCCTGATCCTTAGCATTTCGACAGTGTCTCTAAACTGAGAAGGTAGGGGTGTGATTCAGAGCTGGTAGAGGAAAATGTTATAAATACGGGCTTCGTAATTCTTGAGCCGCCAGACACACAGTGGATTCCTTACAGATACTGGTTCAACAATGGGTAAGCCGAAGTAGTTTCTTGAGCTTTTTAATGTTGGAAGTTTCATCGCTTTTTGAAAACGCATAAAACAATATTGCTAATCCTCTTATTTTTCAAAATTTTTGTGATAGAATCCTTTAAGATGACGTTGTTCAGCTGCCTTGTGTTGGTTTCCATGTGTCTCCCTGCGACCATTGGAGATTACGGAATGGCTTACTCTCCACCAGCGCCTTCGTACTCATATAGCCAACCGCCGCCAGCGCCTTCTTACTCGTACAGCCCACCACCACCAGCGCCTTCTTACTCATATAGCCCACCGCCACCAGCGCCTTCTTACTCGTACAGCCCGCCGCAACCACCACCATCTTATTCCTACAGCCCGCCTCCACCACTACCTTCTTATTCCTACAGCTCTCCTCCACCACCACCTTCTTATTCCTACAACCCACCACCTCCGTATCCCGCTCCGGAACATTATGAAAAGCCTGTGTATTACGATTCCGTGGATACTATTGTTGACGTAAGTGCATTATTTACTTGATTCAGTGTAGCTGTATTGCTGAAACAATATTATGTCTGAATTTAACGTTGCTTTGTAAGCTTTTGTTTTTAGTAGGGTAAGAGTTATTTTATAATTTTGCAAATTCTTTTTTAGTTCTAGTTTTCTATGAACAATTTTATTGATGAACGTATTAAAAACGGTTTAATTTGTTATAGCGATTGAATTGATTTTAAACAGTATAGGGAAGCCAATCTTACCCGCCGATGTGGAATTCAACCCACAGTGCATAGGCATGGTCTACCAAAAGACAAGGTGACGTTCGGCGAATACCCATGGGTTGTGGCTATCTTGGATACGTCCAATAATTACAAGGCTTCCGGTGTTCTCATTACTCCCCGTCACGTACTAACTGCTGGAAATGGTGTTAGTGGACTCAACGCCAATGACATCGTCGTTCGGGTAGGTGATTACGACCTTCAAACGGACCACAACTACTTGGAAGTCTATAAAAACTACGAAATCCCAGTGTGCAAAAAGCATTTCTATTATTCAGGTATTTTTTTTTAAATTTGTGTGTGCTCTGTGTCATTGTTTATTTCTGAAAAATGTTGAATGCGCGATGGAAATATCCCGTGGTAGAAGTTTGATGTTACACACATTTTGTGAATATTTTAGTACCTCAGTACGGTTATGATCAGTCCTCTCAGTATGGGTACTCATCAGACCAGCAAGGATCTTACTATCAATCGGACCTGACGTATGACGTAGTTATCCTTGAGTTACGTGAAGATGTTGACTTGAATCAGTACCCTCAAGTGGAACCAATTTGCCTTCCAGACTTCTACTATCGGTCCAAGTCTTACTATAAGGAGTACTACAGTGGTTATGGTCACGTTGTTGCAGGAGCAGGAAATTCCAAGCAAGTGGTCAATGAAGAAGGAGTTGCTGAGGATTTGGATTGCTGGGTGGTTGGATACTCATACTCACCACAGGAAGAAATCAAAGTAATTTTTTTCCAAAGTACTGCCAGAATCGTAATAAGTAATTGATGCTGTTAAGTTTAACGCTGACAGTTGACAATTTGAGCATTTTTAGATTTGGTGTAATGTACTTTTTCTTTTCTAGTATCAAACTGAGAAGACCAATTACATGTCTCAGACTTACAGTGTGCCAGCTCCACCTCCTCCACCATCTTATGGTTACGGCTACTCTCCAGCACCGTACTATGCACCGCAGACTTACACAAAATATGTTCCAGCATATTCATATGAGTCCTATAGTGAGTACAGTTTGACACCTAGACGGACGAAAGTACACAAGGTTTACGAGGAATATTACCAACCCCCAGCTCCTCCGCCGAGTTATTCTCCCTATGGATACGGTCAACAAGCACCAAGTCCTGCCCCAAGCCCTCCTGCTAAGGATAACTACGAAAACTGGGAAGCGGACTACTATTACGATACTTGTCGAGTAAGATCTTTATGCTTTCTAAAAAAATCCAATTGAATCTTGAATACCTGCCTTTATTAATGTTATGTACGTATGTATGTATTTGTCGTCATACTATAGTTTGTAAATGAATGCTGAATGCTGTAAGCATTGAATTAATTAATTTGTTTTGTACCTTTTTTATCTTTAGGCCGATATCGGATCAGCTGTAATGTGCAAAGTTCAGGGTAAATATGAAGAAGAAGATCCTGGAAAAGCTTACAACAGTTACGTGCCTTACTATCAAAGTACTTACGTGGCTCCGTCGTATGCCCCAGCATATACACCTCCAGCTTATCAACCCAGTTACAACTCACCATCGTCCTACCCCCCACCACCCACCTATCAACCACCAAGGCACAGGAGAGGAGATCAGAATTATTATGATTCGCCACAGGCGTACAGTGCGCCCGATTACAGTCCACCCCCTTATTCTCCACCAGCTTATTCTCCACCTAATTACGCTCCACCACCTTATGCTCCACCTAATGACGCTCCACCACCTTATGCTCCACCTAATTACGCTCCACCCCCGTATGCTCCACCTAATTACGCTCCACCACCTTATGCTCCACCTAATGACGCTCCACCACCTTACGCTCCACCACCTTACGCTCCACCACCTTACGCTCCACCGCCTTACGCTGCACCACCTTACGCTCCACCATCTTACGCTCCACCATCTTACGCTCCACCATCTTACGCTCCACCATCTTACGCTCCACCACCTTACACTCCACCTCCTTACGCTTCACCCCCTTACGCTTCACCCCCTTACGCCCCACCCCCTTATTCTCCACCAACTTACGAAGCCCCCAATAAGATGCCTATCTATCAAGCCGAAGCTTACAACGATGAGTACAGGCGGTTTGCTGTATTTGGTATTGTTACTTACCCAACCCAGTGCTCTTACGACTCTTATGAATCTAAGAAGCTGAAGGTAACTTCCATCAAGGACGTTCTTCCCTGGGTCTTGAACGTCATTACCACTCCAGTAACTCAATGCTATGCCCCACCACCATCGTATGCACCACCCACATACAACCAACCAGCTTATGATTACCAGGCTCCACCTTATGATGCGCCTGTTTATTCACCTCCAATGTATGACTCACCAGTTTACCCTCCCCCACCTAGCTACGATTCACCAGCATACCCTCCTCCACCTACCTATGATTCACCAGCATACCCTCCTCCACCTAGCTACGATTCACCAGCATACCCTTCTCCACCTACCTACGATTCACCAGCATACCCTCCTCCACCTACGTACGATTCCCCAGCATACCCTCCACCACCTACGTACGATTCACCCGCAAATCCTTCACCTACCTACGACTCACCCAGCTATAACACTCCTTCGTATTATTCACCTCCTAGTAATCCTTCCTACGCAGCTCCTAGTCTTAGCTATTATTAATTATTAGTTGCTAATTAAGTAAGGATTGACTTCCAGTCATCTAATTGTTGAAGGATGTTGTTAAATGTAATTTGTGTGTAATTCAAAGATATTATCTTAAATGGTCGCAGAGAATGCCCCAAACACCTGTTCAAAATTTAAGAACGCATTGTTGGCTTTGATTTCTTTATTATTTTACGAGAAGTTCTAGTCGCTCTCCAGATACCATTGTAATGTTGATAGTGATTTATTATCTTGTTCCGTTTAATACTTTGTTACGATGTTATAATGACCGCGTGATTGAAGCACTTGTTTCTTAAATTAAAATGGGGTTTGAAAAATTAACTTTGATTCTTTAATCTCTGTATTTCGTAAGCAGGAGCTTATCTTACACATGCACTAGTTGAGCTTTGAGCTCTTATGTCATAATTGCATCCATTGCCTCCACTCTTCATGTACTTTGATCGGGGCAATTCCTTGCCTGCTATGAATTTGGTTTTATGTATTTGGTTTTATTCCAAAACTAAAAAGAATTTTTTCCTGATTTGAAAATTACACAAACTATTGGGTACTACTGACTAGTTGCACATTCACATATACTATGATTAAAGAGTATGGAGTCTTCCCAATAGAAATTCATAATTTTTACTTGTTGACTATGAGCTTTTGTCACAATCGACATTTAGAACTGATAATTCGTACTAGCTAACAAATTTTGACTTCTAGGTTCTATTATTTCCTACTTATCTACTTAGCAATTTCTTAGAGATAATTTGATTTACCAATAATATTGCCAAAATCACTTTAAACAGGGCCTTGCATGTAGTGTGTAAGTTTGTGTAAGTTTTTTTGTTTGTAATTAATTGTTGGCGCATTTCTTTGCATATGAAGCAGGTAGATCATAAAACACTGTATGTATGGGATACAGTGAGCCATATTGCTTGGAGGGCTGTCGCTTTAATATTTTCCTTCACTTGATTCCCCCACTTGATTTGCCATTTATTCAAGTAAAATGTAAATTTGCAACTACATTGTTGATAACGCTCTTTAGAACTTTAACGTTGAATAATATTAGTTTAAAATGGGTGGATAGAAGCAGACATAATCGTCTTGTATACTGCATAACAAGTTTAATGAGAAAGGATAACTGTGCAGTAATCATTAAATATATATACGTACACGGTACTTAACACTTAACACTAACAGCTTGTTCGTACCTATTTAGTCTGAAATGACTAAAGAATATTTTGATGTTATTTCTGACTCTTACACAAGTTCAACGCAACATGATTTTGTTTTAAAATTATAACATACTCAAATTGCAGACGCTTGATTTGTTCGAGCCAGTTTGACCTTTACGTATTATGTAGTACTGTTGACGTCAACCGTTAATTTCTTCATCGCGGATATTTCAACAACATTGAATCATGCATTAAAATAAATTGGGTCACATGTTAAGAATTAGCAGTAGGTATGCGAAAGTTGTTTTTCTGCCATTACTAAGAATTTAGTAACCAATCTGCAAGCTTCATGCATATGTATGTTTGGTCTGCAGATGAAAGTTATTGTATGGCGTCTGTGCTCAGAATGTTGACTGAATGTTGACCAAGTTCAAGTGCTGCATGCAAAAAAAAAACTTATTTCATTTCAAAATTTTTGCATTAGATGCAATACGAACGAGTGAATGACTCGTAACAAGTATTTTTCAGTATAGACCGTCTAATTTCATATGCCATTTTGCAATTTATTCTAGCCCGTAAAATAAGCCTCTATATTTCTGTCTTGATTTTTTCCTTTCGACCAAACCAATTTACATCATTTGGATCGAAGTAGTTACCTATGTATTTCATTTCGTTGCTTCACAGTTTATCTGTAATGGTAATGGTTCTACGTCAGTACAACTAAATATCTTCGCTAATCGTGAATCTCACTTATCAAATAAAATTTCAAATTCCTAGGAAATTGCAGTACATTACATATCAGTGATGTTAAAAGCGTTCGAAGATATGCACGACAACCGCTGTAATTTGTTTAATTACCTTAAACTTGCAACGATTGCATTCATTGGTAGGGTTGAGATTTGTAAACGTGATATTGCCTAAATGGCATCTGGCATATGTACATACACATACATACATATAAGTGAATGGTTGAAATACCCTATGTATCATCTTTGAGAGATCTCCGGATTTGATTTTGCATTTACAAATTGAGTTTGCTGTCATAATATCGTGTACGGCAGTACCCAGGAGGAGTTCCCTATTAGTTATAAAACTTATTATATAGTTAGAATAAGTACATACTGTTACTTTGAAGCCCCTAAGTTGTAATGGGCAGTAAAAAGTAAACATTTTCAGAAAGGGTGAACAACTAGAGTGCCATTGTAGTAATGGTACTCTCTTGTGCATTTTATTTTTCATTCGTTCACACGAGCTTTCTTTCCATTTTTCTCTGAAAGAGTTCTTTAGGGTTTTCCCACTACTTTTCAGTGCTTGTCCTTCTACATTCTAGTTCTTCTCCCAAAAAATGTTCAGCATCCATAGCAAGATGCAGTTTTGCCAGTCATGAAGTTATGGCATGTTTAGCTGCGGCTTCAAGCTGGATAACTAACCTCCAAAAAATCAACTTTTTTGTGCATCTCCAAAGAATTTCCCCTTGCCTTCATTCAGGGAACCTGAAATTCAGCATCACTGCCTAGCTGTTTAAGCCCACCAGCACGTGTTGGAATTTTTATTTGGAGATGTATGATGCATGTGCTACTACTCTATAACCCAGGTATCGTGTTCGAAATGCATAATTGGTCTAACGATAAATAGACTATAGTATCACACGGGGCAAAAAATAAGACTGGGGCAAACATGCCACGGGTTTGTGGAAATTCTTAAATCTTCAAAATGGTTGTTTCACGTTGAAATAATTAAACCGGTGCAAAAGTCAGAAATAAGGTGCAAATTGAAGTCGTTGACCTGACTGACATGTTCTAACATATAGATTCTCATATGATTGCTCATGATACTTCTTTCACCATGCTTTTTTATTACTCCAAACAATAGCGTCAACATTATTGCTGACTTTACTGACTTATCTTCAGGAAGGAAAGAATTTTTGAAAATAGTTTCGACGTTAATTATTAAATTTGTACTATCAGTGTTTGCTATTTATCCCTTTTATTCAGTGCACAATTTTGCAAAATATTATAATATTATGGTACTTACTCCTGGGGAATCCCCTGTTTACAGTAAATCTCCGATTAGTCAAAGTTTCCGGTAATTCAAACGTTTTGTAAAACTCTTTGTGACGATTTGCAAAATTCAAACATGCGGGCTTATGGGCTTATTGTAGCAGTGGTTTCCGGGGAAACTAATAGGAGATTTACGGTATCTGATTGGTCAACGAAGAAGCATTAGTAATTGCTGTAGTAAAGATTGTTACTTAAATAAACAGAAAGTTTTTACCTCTGTCTCCCATACAGTGTGACACTAGTGCAATGTATTGCTTTAACGCCATGCGTGGCTTAACGCGAACTGGTATTGTATAGAAATATTACATATGATGTTAACTCGTGATATTATTATTATGTAGTAGCCATTAAATGACGTATTGCGATTTATTTACTAAAACAAGTGAATGTGGTTTCTAACCATCGACTAACATTAAAGAGCAGGTCACTGATTCACCTCCCTGCGCAGTATGGGTAATTTAGTTCTTGATTTATAAATATTTAGTTCAAATGCAATGAGTTTCACATGTAACTACGATCCTGACACCAACACCAACCTGCCGGTACATTATGTCAATCAGTAAGGGCACGGCATGTCTTATTTCGCCCATACGTGCTTGGTGCGTAGCGTAGCGAAGGCGTTTTAATAATAACCTTTATTATACTTACGTAGTAGGTATGTATAAACCGTGAATTAAATTTTTTCAGTTACCCATTAAAATGTACACTTTTGAATTTAGTGGAGCTATCAACATTTGAAAATGTTTTGATTTCCTCTATTTAAATGGAATTTGCCAAAACCCCACATTTGAGAACCTGTTCAAATGTGAGCAAATATGATACTTGTGATGAGATTTGACTCTGTATTGATCATGGATACTTACACATTCCAGCAGGCTCATGTGTCTTGTGGTATATGAAAAGACAATAAAAACTAATCGCTAGAAGTTAAAACCTAATGGGTCTAACTCCAACTCAAATTAATTTTAAAAGTGACTCTTATTTAACAACTTACTACATACACATTAAAACATACATATTAATGTTCGTGCCGATATGTTATTCCAATGTTATACGGCTACATAAAACAGACATCCTTATAATTACTTTCCGTTCCTTAACAAAGTCATGTGTGACTATTCAATTCACACATGAAATGTGCTTATCCTGTGTATTCTTACATCAATATAATTACATTATTTTACTCACGTATTAATTGTGTATGTAATTGTATTGATCACTTACTTATGTTTTTTATTGACACCTTGTCTTTTCACATCCTGTGAAATGATTCTTACTAATGTGCTTCGTGGATTATTTTTTCTTTAATGAACTCATCGAATGCATGATATACATTCTATATTAATAGTTTAGTTCTACATTCAACAACTTCCCAGCTTTATCTTGGGATCCATTCGGATGTGACTATACGGATCTCCAGATCCAGAGGAAACAAGTAAATGGAAACGTGCACTAGTGCACTCCAACAAAAAAAAATGGAAAAGCACCACACTACATTTCGGTTTATTTAACCTCATTTGCATAATTATGTCCTTCACCTTGTGATAAACTGCAGGATCAATAGTCTGCACAGTCACACGCTTGGCGTCTAAATCGAATTTAAAAATTTGTCTATTACAAATGTGAACCTGCTTAAGGATGTATACATAAGTAAAAGAGGAACACTTTGAGATCATGTCTACGTTAATCAATGTCTTCAATGCAAACCAAGGCCACGAAAGGTTGAGAGAGAAATTTCATTTCTCATTTCAGTGGCTTAAGAAAGGACAGTAGTTGAGTCACTTATCTATATACCATGTGTATTCAAGTACTAAAGTCATTCCCTTTTCTTTCGCTTGTATTTCGAGTGTGTAATTGTGCCATCTTATACGGTTACACTCACAGATGCAATGGATGGAAACTAAACTACAAAATTGATTTGATATCAAGAGGAAAGTAAATGTGTTGTTTGCTTGATATTGATACATAATTAAATGTAGTTCAATGCACATTGCAGCACCAAGTTTTTCAGGAAAGTTTGTAGGTCATTAATATTCGACTTGAAATATTTTTTAATGGTGCTGCAACTGACAAAGTACGTTAGGTAGATTTCAGATGTAGCCACTCAGTTGAAATTTTGAAATACTCATACTACTTTTATGCAATAATTAAGAGAAACAGACAATATCTCAACATTTACTTATAGCACATTATCTCCCAGTCAGTACAACGACATGAGCTACATAAAAAATGTAATAATTGTTGCCAAATATCCGACAGAAGACGAAGATATCCTGGTATAAGCTGTGACTGTACGTCATGGACTAGGTGTTCAAAAATATGCTGCATCTGAATCCGTCAAAAGATGGATGGAAAAAATTCAAAGATGGTGATTACAAATAAAATAAAATTTTGAAAGACGCGGAATGCTTACAGAATGTGACGGCTCAAGTTATTAGCAACTCTGTAGCAAGTTGTAAGAGTAGTTGGTGTTGGTACTGAGTACTGAGGTTGGGTTGGGACAGTCAGTCGGACAGTGTGTCGGCGTCTCGAATCTCGAATTGAGCTGTCGAGTGTATTTGGTTTTTAGTTATGTGTACAGAGAGTGCAGTTACATTATAAGTTATAAGCACTTTCATCTTACACAGTCACAGTCTTTGGTGGTATAGCCAAGCAATGTTGAAAGTATGATAGTGTAATAGTAAAGTAAGGTGTAGGTAGTTGTAGTAGGTAGGTAGATAGATTAGATACAATGAATGTAACTGGTAAATAGTAAAACTCTACTATAGTCATATCTATGCTGTCTGACTCTGACTCTTTGAGTCTGTATTGTAAAACGAGTATAACCGGTATCATCCGACCAGATGAAGAATCGCAACTGAAGTTTCTGACGACAGAATGAACAGGTTTCTCTTTTAATTCTTTCTTGACTTACATGACATTAATGAAATCACCATTACCTACATAATAAGCTACGCTATTTCCTGTTCGACAATGACACATCAGCATGGAAATGGATAATTGTGAGATCACTTCCACAAAATAATGTCGTATAGATTGTGGGAAGGGAACCTCCTGAACTTCACGACATGGCTAAAATCTAGCCCTACATACTACATGGATTTTCTCCACTTTTACCTCAATATACAAAATATATACATATTGCATTGTGCTAACAGAACAATGCAATGCATTTTTTCTTATAACGTCGTATAATCATACTCATCCGATGCTACAGTTTCATAAACCCAAGAAACTAGAGAAACATTCCAAATGTTTATATGTACTGACATTCTAATGCAGGAAGCCTAGCCTAATGGTCCATTTATCTTCACATTGACTCCGAAGGGCATACAGTTTGAAAGTTTGTGTAGGTAAAATATTAATTGAAAATATTATTGTTGTCCATTACAGCTCAGTTCATTCTCTAATGGAAACCCTACTTCACATAAAAACCCTTATCAGTACCAGGACCAAGAGGCACATGCATTTTTCTCTGATTCCATGCCATGCTCCATTGCATTGATAATGCAATGTTACATGTCCGTCTCCGTAAAGGTATGCACGATGTACAGAATACTAGCAACTACGATAATTGAAGGAGATTACTGCCACGAAGAGTATATAATACACCTTGCTGATTGCTGATTACTTCTGTATCTGTAATGGTCAATGATGTGCTGGCGAAGCTATACATACCTATGTAGGTTACGTCTATCCATTGTTGGATTTGGCTGGGAACTACCGTCATCCATTCATACATGTATCGTGTATGGTATAGTAATCGCAATTGTACTGTATCTGCATGGATAATATTAAGTATTTAACCGTTAATAGCAATTATTATTATTATTCCTTTAGGTCGTACTCGAAACAGAAGACAATAATGAGTGTGTTATGGGAGTTTTGAAGTAAGATATGACTAATCGTAAGAAATAAATATTTAAAAGCCACTATAATTCCACAAACAAAGGATTTCGTCGTTCCGTGTATGTAGCTCGTCACATTCACCTAGGTCTATATGTATATACAATTTTTCATCTCATTCATCCCAGCCCCAGCCAAGCCATTGTACTTATGAGCATGAGATTACCATATTACCAATAAACATCTTACGCTCAATTCTTGTATAATATAGAGCCTCTGTCTGTAGTCTGTAGTCTGTACTCCGTACTCTGTACTGTAACATTTCCCCCAAAAATATGTACAGGTATACGATAAATAAGATAACATACTTACTTACGCATTTTGTACTCTGAAATTTGTATCACATGGAACTCATAGGAGTGGCCTTGCATTTATTTCGCAAGATAGGTCACGCCTTTCCAACTGATTAAGCCACCAATTTCACAGTACATTGCATCGTACATTCATATAGATCATCGTGTGTGTGGATTGAAGATATTAAATAGATATACATATAGGTATCTACAGACTACATTGCATGCACAGATCATCTCGTCTTTCCCTCATCGTGCTCCGTTTGTCTTGTCGTGTCATGTGATTTGATTCGTGAAAGTCAGACTCATCCAAGTTTCTTTTTCTTCTTAATCTTCGCACCCCCGGGGGTATTAGCACCTGCGCTAACTCTAAAACGCACAATTCATTACACATACACTCATGTATCTATACATATTATTACATATATGGAGACACAAAACCATTACCATGGGATGGTTATGCTTAATGATATTAGCCGAATTATTATGGACTCTCTCAAAATCAATTTTCAATTAGGAAGGAATTCTCTAAGGTCTGTGGGCACTAGTACTAGGTATTTCAGAATCAGGATTCAGGACACATTTCCCAAATTAAGCTATTATTATTATTTCATTCACGAAAAGAGAAATTGGCAATAAAAAAAAATTTAACCACCCGCATCCCAATCACAATCCCAATCCCAATCCCAATCCCGAATCTCTGTCTCTTCCCAAAATGATAGGTGTAGGGATGCAGTCTGTAGGGATTCTAGGATGTGTTTTGACTGATACAGCCCAAGTGTGTCTGCCACGAGATCTGCTAAAGGAGATTCAATGGGAATGGGGAAAAAAAATTGTTCAAGTGCAGCAGTGCACTTGGGATTTTTGGGATGGAGTTTGAGAGTTTGGAGTTTGGAGTGGTGATTGGGAAGGGAAGACTTGAAGGAAAAAAAAAGTTGATAAAATGGTAAGTGAGGATAGACAGCGAGAAAGAAGGGAGTGCAACAGCTCGCCGCGATTTTGTACGTTAGTTCAAAAGTTGCTGTGGTCGAGGGAAGGTCGAAGTCGTATGTTGGGTTCCTTTTGGTGAATTGAATTCAGAAATTATTGTCAGTGAAGTATTTAATTTTCTAGTTTAAATACTTACTCTAGTTCCACTTCTATTTACTGCCACTCACTTGGTGGAATTTTGGAAGCTACAAAAGAATTAAAAAAAAAAACTAATCCTCATCTTCCTCATCATTCTTGAGTTCATCTTCATATCAAGAAGAAAAAAAAAGATTGGCGGTGTACTGAGAATCTGAGAGGAGCATCATTCATCATTATACTTATAACATCTCTCAAAGTCTCAAAAATCAGAGTGCAAATAAAATAATTCTTAATCTTCTGATTGACCAGCCTTGCCAAATGCTGGCTGTTGTGTCTTCTCTACTTTTCAACACAGTTAGGATTCAGGAGTCAAGAGTACAGTTACGGGAGAGCGCTATCACTACGGCTTAACATTTGGAATTTATTTTGGAAAATATCACTACGTGTCCCCCCCAACTAACTAGAATATATACATCAGTATATATTTGATTTTAAAAATATCAGGTAAGCTCATTTTGAAATACAAAGCAAATTGACATTTCATCATTTTTACAATTTTTACGATACAATAGACGTACAACAAGGATGCAGTGCAGATGACTGCCGACGGTACTGTTACTGTTGACTGTGTATAACATTGACTGTTGAAATGTGGAATACATGTTAGTGTCAGTGTCAGTTCACAGTTGTTGTCAGTGGTTGGTTTCTTTTCGTGTTGGTATTCTGCATGAACTTTTGTCTGTAAATCAGGTTAAGTGTTAATTTGTGCGTGCGTACCATCTTTCAAAATGGTGAATGGTTTCTTGAAGGTTTACACTCTAAGTTGTATGTACTTATGCTTCCTTCCCTGGGCTGTTGGTCGGTCTTTTGGCGGCTCGAGTTGGAGTTTTTGAGCTATCCTCAATCCTGACCTTAAAATTGGGAATTTCGTCAACTGACAGCCATTGCATTATTGGGAACTATATCTTTTTTCATTTTTTGGAGGAGGGGGGGGGGGGAATCTTCAGTTTAAAGTAGTAACAAATACAATTTGTACGTAATTGATTACATTCAAACCGGATAGCGGTATTTCATTCAAACATTTGGTAGTAGTGGAGTTGAAATTTGGAATAGCAATAATTTTTTCGCCTAGTATAGACTGAAGGCAGTACTATTACCATTACTACCTACCTACATCACTACATAGCATTTCTTGCGGATACTGCAGGATCCGTGTTCTGGTTAGCACCACAGTCAAGTCAGTTGACTCAATTCTTAAATGGTTGTGGAGGAATGAATTAACTTTGGTTTAGGATTCAGTGTCCTGCAGTAATCGTTATATATTGTGGTGGTGGAACTAACGAGTTAAGTCATAAGTCTATCTTGAGATGCAGCGTAAGTTTAAGACATGGTTTAGTGTTCTTTAGGATTATGATGAATTTGAATTCAAGGAGTCCTTCATGAGGGTAAAAGTAAAATTGGAATGGCACATAGATGGGATAGTGAGGTTGCTTGTATCATCAGATCATCACCATATGGGTGTTATGTAAGAAAATAATTATATTCACGTACATAGATGTGTATATCTGTCAGTGACGTAGCCAATGGTGGGCCAAGTGGACCCAGACATACTGGGTAATTTTCGACACGTAACATGCTTACTATTCGTGAGCCATTTTTGTAATGATTTTGTCAGATGTTAGCGGCCCTGTGGCTACGCTACTGATATAGGTATCTCTTTATATTCAAAGATGATGTAAGCAAGTTTGCAATATGCAATGGATACAATAAAGTGAGGAGGACAGGATTGATTTTAACCACATCTAGAGATGATTCAGTTCAAACTTTATATTTGAACTTGCGTCATTTTGGGTTTTACCAGACTAGTGCAAGAGATGTTAAAGCATAGATTTATGCCCAACTCATGCTTTTAGCATTAGCAATGAAATTTATATGTAGCTGTGTCTCATTTAATGTCTTGCTTCCTACCTCGCCAGTCGTAATTTTTGGACGTCATTCAATTGAATTTGATAGTCATTCCATAAAAAGTCGCTAAACACTTTCATGCCGTACTTTCCATGGCCTGATCATTCTTGTAATATTCTTGAAATATTTTTTTACTTTTGTAATTAAGTATTTTAAGTTTCCGTTTTTTGTTGCTCATGGATTCGAGGTTGAGGAACAAAAAATGGATTTCCCTTGCCTTTGACGTTGTGTATGACAAGGGTTTTCCTGACTAACCGGGGGTCATTTGATCATTGGCTGAATAAACTGCCAGAGAATTTGTTTATAGATTGAGTACAAATCGTCAACATATCTCTTGATGAAGCTGTGTCTATTAAGACTTACGGCACTGAACAGATTCAAACGATGGAGTTACTTAAGATATGAACACCTACTTTAAATCATCACTGTGATACTTCAAACTTAATTGAAATTTGTGTATTTTGTGCGGCTTTATGTAAGTGTTGAGTGTTGATTGCTCCCGTTACAGCAATTGATATACGTAAGCGTTAATGAAAGTTTATATTAGGTATGTGTACAGATAACTCATTAGGCGATTACTATCGCATACACCAAGAACAGATACTTAATACATATTTGATAAGCACTTCAAGAATTGTTGTGTCGAGAGTTTTGTTTTTGTAGTAAGTTTTATGGTTGGTGAACTCAAAATTACGGGGTATAAAATGCTAGTATTATTTTTATTTCCGCAGCTTTTGCCCTTTGTAAGTAAATACAAAAAACTTAAACTTTTTCCGTGTACTGCACAACTACTTTAGAAATTGTAAAAGATTTTTTCTCATGGTAGTATTTCTTTCCTGTGTTATCAGTAATCAACTCATTTTTTGTATTTTGTACTGGGAATTACAACCTTTACCTTCCTCAAAAACTTTACCATTAGGTCAGTGCTGAGAAATATCAGGGTTCCATGTACGGAGGATTGTGTCAATGGGTTTAAGTCCTGAGAAAATCGTTTAGGAGATTAATACGCTATATTTACGTGGAGACGCGTGTGTGTCTCAGGGAATCGGCATGTATGAAGTCCGATGAAGGGAATACAGTTAAATATGTTCGAAAGTGATCACCTGTTGGGACGATTAACTGATACGCGCTTGTTTCATTCATGTGAGCAAACTAATAAGTACGGGAGTGTGAGAATATTTATTTTGCTCACAAAATGTCTCACGGGATGTGCATACGCATAGTAGTTATTCTAGTTTACCAAGTTTTATCTTTCATTTCGTTCCCACTGGCCGAGTTTTACGCCAAATATTAGGTATATGTACAGGAATGTGCGCTAATATTGTGTACCCTTTGCATTTGTTTGGAAGAACCCAAGAACCAGAACAAGTTAGCCTTTTTTGCGTTATAGGGCTTAGACTTAGGAAACAGCTAGCTTATTTTGCACCTTTATCGACCATATAAGATGATTGTGCTTGTACTTAAACCCAGGTTGTTTAGCTTTGAGTCTAACTCGTAAGTGGCACGATTATATAATGTGAGCATCATATCATATCACCCTTGGATAAAACTTGCATGCCTGAATCGATAACGGTCCTTTTTTTCTTGTTCGCCCATTTGATTGTGAGTCAGAGGTTCGAACTTAAGACCCAGAAAGATGAATGTCTGTGAACATACCTACCTAGGTAGGTATCAGGAAGCTAGTCCCTATGTATCGAATATTATGGCTGTGTGTGCAGCGACGAGGTAAACCTTTAAATTAGTGCTAAGCTACCCTACAATGCACTAGCCATTGAGATTGTTTGTTTTCAACCTTGGGTCAACTGGGGATTGTGGTTCATGCTATGGAAAAACTTTTGCACTGATGTATGTGCAGAGAACATTTGAATTCAATTTGTCTTTTTCGAAAATATTGTCTGGACTCGCCTGTCTGTCCATTGACTTGAATTAGGTACTAAATTCAGGATGAAATTACTTTGTGCTTGAGTAGATGGAGTTTAGCCGGGGAGGGTGGGGGACGATTTAATAAAATCCTAGTTTTTGGAAAAATAATCAACTATGCGGTCTAACATAAATTATTCCTATACACGGAATTAAAACCATTTTCTAGGCAGTTGGATTTCCGTGTATAAGAATATAATTACCTAAGAATTATTATATGTGTAGGCCCTATACTCATCGTCATTAGTTTAAATAGAAATGACGGTGCGATACGGAGAAATAGAGCATTGAAAAATAGCTTTTAATCACGCTTTAATTTCCATATTTCATGTCTAACGTTTAACTTCAGCATTCTAACACGATATTCTATCGTATGCCGGGGAACACTGAAGATGTTTTAGTGTACTTTTTTATCTATATCTGGTGAACAATTTTTGTGTATTGGAAATAAGACTGAAGTTTAAGATAGTTGAAGGTGTCAGTCAGGCACATGTTAAATGACACGTTCACAGTTTCAAATAATATTTACATAAATGTTACGAAATACGTCTGGTGGAACTCAACTGTGAAGACTTTCTAGTGTTCCGTTTCTTATTGTTATTTTTCATTTGCTAAGTCGTACGAATAGCGCATTGTATTTGTAAGGTTACGTGGTACTTATTTTAGTATTGCAGTAGCCAAGTTTATGCCTTCAGGATAAATGCAATTCACTCATTCACATTTTAATAATGACAAATATAAATAACTCTGCTTAGGAAAGCTTAATCCAGTGTTCAACTTCGAAGCTGAGCGAAATTACCAGCGGCGTCCCTGTTCGATGGTATGGGTTGCGTGATGTAGATATGCAGGTACATACTTTCTTATAGCACGACAAGACTTTTTCATCGCATCATTATTATGTTAGGCCTCTGAAATGGGACATGAATATCATTCTTAGCATGCTATACTAACGTGGAAACGTATGTAGTAAGATTAAAATATGTCCTGGTTCCTTTAAAATCATGTATGTATGAATGTATGTATGTAGGACGGCAGTCGTCTGTATTGTTTTCTAGACAGAATATTCTGTTCTAACCTTGAAGAGACGTTAAATTCAGAAAGAGATAGCAGTTAGGTGGATGCTTCGGTTTAGTGTTCATCGTTATATTTTTAGTGAAATTATTTTCATAAATGTTTACTAAAGTCTAAATCAGCTTAATAATAAGGCTGCGTATTGCACAGTTTAAGAAGAGTTTCGTTTTTGGTGTAGTGACTGTACTTTGTCAGGTATGTAAGCATTTTCATTTAAGTACAGGTAAGGTGTATCTTATTAGTCGTGCCACTCTGGCACTCTAATGGGGCCTTCGTCACAATCAGCTAAAAAAGGAAATAAGTCGCCATACAAGTGTATACATGGGCACTTTAATATTTCAACCTTGGTTTATTTATTGCTATTTTTACTTTTCATTATAACCCATTCACTCCTATTCCTTTGTGTTCAGTCTAACCTGGTATTATGTACTATACTAGGTGTATTATCTACTTCGACTCAATCCAAAGCGACACCGCAGGGAATTTCTTATAATTTTTCAGTAACTGCATTGTTGTAGCATTAAACGTTTAAAGCCATCGAATTTCTTCTCACTGTACAGAAACTTTTCACCCATGCGCGAGTTAATTTTGCAATATTTGTGACTTTGTGCGTACAAAACTTTTTTTTAGTCACAAAGTCACAGGTATACGTACATGCAAACAAAACAATTTTGTGTAATAAATAGCATACCATGAAATTAACATGGTTCAAATTTCATTATTCAAGAAGAAAAGTCGAGAGAAGAGGAAGTAAATTATAATCTGCAGATACTTTTTTTTAATGTTAAGCGGAGTATCAAAGAAAATAATGTCAGAAATGTAATGTTGTTAGGTAGAGTAGGCATGAACGTATGTACATATTTTACTGTGTAAAGTACACATGTAATTTAATCACAGTCTGACTGAAGTTTTCCCAAAAAGGAGAATAACGAATCGTTGCGTTGGCATACAATTATTAATTATTCTGCCCTCCACTAGGATACAGGATCATGTTATGAGAATGCAAAACAAATAATCAAATTTAATTTAAATCAAAGGTAATTAAGTTCCGTGTACGTGTATAATAGAGTGAAACTTAAGAAAACTGGTTGCGGTCCAACTTATTTACGGTTAATAAAACTATTTTTCACCAGCTCCCAAATTGTGCAGTTGCTGCCGAAAACTGGTTTTCAACAAACTCTAAAATGTTTTAAAATTTGTCAACTGTTTAAATTATTCTAATTTAAACTGTTTTACATTTTCGAATTGCATTTAATGGAAGAACTACAAGACGTTAGAGTTTATTACAACTTGATTTTCCTTTGAACCTTTGCCTCCTATATCGTGTAGGGTTGGAGGGACTATGCCTATATTGACTATTGACCTTTTGGTAGACGTCTCGTATGTTCTCCACTTTCATTTTCTTGGTCTCGCATGTTCTCTACTAAGAATATCTCATCTACCTACTTCGCACTGCACTGTTGGTCACGTCTGTTCTCCGCTCAGATTCCTTAAGCTTTCTTTTTGAACTTCGCCTGCAGTGTGGGTTTGAACTAAAATACAGGCCTAATCTGCCAAGGTTTTCATTTACACAGTACATGGCGAAACACCAAGGGTTCTGTTTCTCCCTTCGTATTGTAGCTAATCTTGGGACGTACTGGCGGTCTTTAAAAGGTCCTTTGTTTATTGCGGGTCGTTTAAAATGCCCATAATTTGAGAATTTAAAATTATAAAACAATGGGCGCTGACTAGCAACAGGATGCAACCGAACCACTGAAGTCTACTGACAAACTTCGGCATTTAAAAACAACAAAGCAAGATAAAACAAGAAAGAAAAAAAAACAAAATTTATGCTTAAACATTATTGATTTAAAATTAATGTATTACTAGTGTTAGCGTAAACAATTTAAATACTGTCATTTCGATGCCTATGCGTACACGAGTAACAATATGGGAGACCAAGATTACACAGTTTGAGGAGATATTATCGAAGCAGAAAACACACTACCTAGGTATATTAAGTTCATTGGTAGGTAGAAGAGGTAATTTTAGTGACGAACATACAAGTGTTAACCGGTGGAGGAAAAAATGAAAGTAGAGAACATACGAGATGGCTACCGATTTTTTTTGATGTACTTATATGCCTAATACTTTTCTTGTGTGACTTTTGTATGCGTTTACTGACTTGTTTATTTATTATTTACCAGCGTGCGGTTTGTAATTTTTTAAAAATATTGTGTAGCCCTTACCACCCACTAAGCTGAGTTAATTAAGGAGAAATTTAGTGGTATCATATTCTCCAAGTATTGTCAATGGATTGGAAAAAGACAAAAATGCAAAGCTTATCTTTATCTGGAATTTTAGATATCGTCCTATCTACATGATCAACGGGTTGTTTTTAAGAGTAGTAATTGCTTCAGATGCTGCAGCTGTTCAAAGTTTTGTGACAGTTTCTTGTTGACACGTACCTACTAGACATTGTTTGAAAGGGAGCTAATTGAGACTCGGCACTGTAAGGCCACATGAAATTAAATTTGTCTTAGTTGGCCCAGGGTCTTCTTTGAATGCAATGACAATACTTTTCAGTGTCCCCAGTAGGCTATTTTTGTTTAGGAAGGTATATATATTAGGATGTTTGTATTGTACTCCGTAATTACGTATGGAGTACCTGTTTTTGTGTAGGACACATGTTCATGGTCAATGTGTCAATTTTAAAACATCAATGAAATGATTGGCCCCCATTTTATGTTCTAAATTTATGCTCCTCAAGTACACTTGTGAAGGGTCGTTCAAAAATATATATGAGAGCAACAGGTAATGAATACAGGCAGATTCACAGTGATTATTACGAGAGAAGAATACTATAGGTAGAGGAGGAAATCTTAGTAGAGAACACGCGACATGTCTTGCTGATTACATACGTATACAATGAAAAATTACAGCGCTATTGCAAGTTACTAACTACCCACATAATCCTAAGATGTTGATTTGGGTTCTGTAACCTCATACCTCTGTAGCCACAAGCCTTAAGGTTGGCTTGGCTACTCTTGCGTAATGCTGGTGCTCATTGTTGCTTTCTAAACATTATTGCGTATGAATTAGACAATTGAATCTCTTTTAGCTTAGGCGAAACGAAGATTCTCGCCCATGAACCGAAAACATATGATTGCATAATTGTTAATTAAAGATCGACTGTGTCATAACCATATTTAAGTTATAAACCTGTAAAAATGTTTGAGATTAATGAACTAAACGATGCTTTTGTACAAAATGGACAAAAGAATGAACAATGTTGCACTGATATTTTGAGTTGCTTCTTGCAATTCTTAAAACGAACTTGACCACTTACCACACGGCAGTTGTATAAAAGATAAGACGATTCTATACGCAGGATTGTGTGCCATGTGAACAGTTTGTCTGTGCTTAAGTAGTGCTTTGTACGTATTTGCTGGAACTCTCGTTTTTTGTCTATTTGTTTTGTGATGTATCATTAATAAGAAAGGTGTTGTAGTGCATGAATTCATCAAGTCATTAATCTGCTAATGTATTTTGAGTGCCTGCACGAGTAGAAGTAGAAAAGGAAAAATGGTTCTACAAAGTAAAATGAAGCTCCTGTTTATTCAGGAAGTATAATTACTTCAAGCTTTACTGTATTACCCAAATGAAGAATACGTCACGAGGTTTCAACTTCACTTTGCCGTGATGTCACAAGAATGTATTTCACCACCCCATGAATTTGGCAGAGAAGGAAAGCGTAAGACCCAAAGCAAGAGGGTATGTACACTTATAACGATTGAGGTCAGGATTATGGATATAGGTAGGTATGTTTATATGTCAAGTGTAGGAAATGCATTGTGTGAAGAATTTTACGAAATTAGAATAGAGATAATAGGAGTTTCTATATTGTTACTTATGATAATTTTACAATCAACCTTTCGTTCAGTTTCCATAAGGGGGCTTGTATAGGAGGGGTGAACTTATTGCTTTTATGAATGTGGACAACGGTTAGTCTTTCTCGCGAGCACAATTTTTGTCTTTTTGGCTATCGTCGTTTCTTTAATAAGGGAAAGTTTTGTTCGCCGTCTGCATATTTGTTAGAGTTCGATAAACTCAAGCGCACGGGCTAACATTGATATATTTCAGTTTTCGTCACATTCTTAGACCAGGCGTTCTCATGTATTATATAAGTTCATTTTAACCAAATATTCTAAATCAATTATGTTGCGGTTGTGGGGCTTAGAGGCTTTTATTTTCAATAGCACACCGACACTTTTGTCCGTGTTCTCTGTCTCGTGTTTATACGAACTAGGAACTGTGTAAATGATATAACGAATGGACGTTCTAATAAATAGTTATTTTAGTTTTCAAAAGAAGGTTAGTACAAGTAGGTAGGCTTTTGATCGTTTTACGTTTGAGGGAAATGTCTATCTGTATGGACTTTATGCTTATAATTCCACATTTTGAAATCGATTTCCTTCCGTGTGTTCTGTATTTGTTAATATGTATTCATTCCATTGTGTGTGTGTGGGTATATACATGCATGTACACGTTTTGTCAGCAAAAAATTGAATCAACGTAGAATTTGGAAGGAGTACAGTTGATAGATTAATTATTTTGTGTTCTCTTCGCGTTGAATGTTTAATAATCCATCAGCGTGAAAGTTTTGAAGGCGATTGATGAATGAAGTTTTTAGAAGCTTATATTGGTCAATGGAAATAATTATTGCTGATAGATGTGTTTTATCAAACGTGAGTAGAGATAGAAGCAGGTGAAAAGAATTAATTAAATGTATAAATGGAAGGTTGTTAAAGTCTTAAGTACTAAAATATTTTGTCCCAAGGTAAATAGACAAATGCGAACTTTGCAGTTATGATGTGACAGTAATAATCGAGCTGATGGAGGTGCATGTAGGTATATAGTAAAGTATCCATTTGTGTTCGTAAAACCATACTTTAAGCTCGGCTATACATCGTGGGTTCAATTGCTAAAAAGCTTTTATGTAGTAAACTGGTAATCCTGCTTGCAAAGGAAATGGGTTAGTAAAAGGGCAACAAAAGCATAAAACCGTTCAATGATTTCTGAGCTGAGTATGACGTTTTTGTCTGAAACTAGTACTAGTCTACTATGACAGTCAATGACATATTATTCATTATCCACGTGCAGCAATCATAGGCACATTAGGTGCATGGTAATATTATTTCTTCAGTGCACTGTGCAATTGAATGTTAGTTTCTGGATATTGTAAATATCTGAGACGTGAATTGGGCACTTATTGCAAAGCTGTTTGCATTTTGTGCTGAGTAGGCAAGAACGAAATGCCATATAGATAGGAATGTAGGTTCGTACATATGCCGTGAACTAACACAAGTGTAATACTCTAAATCAACTTATTACAAGCATTTACTTGCTGAATCCATTTTACACTGTATGGTTCGTAATATTAGCTTTGCTTTCTCTGAAAATATGTTAATAACATGTTTTACACTTTTGTAAAATGTACATATGACGTCTTCCACTTTTCAAAAATTTGCAGTGTTGTTTTACATTTTTAATGCCGTTTTTTAAAACGAGTAAAAAATGTGGAAAACATGTTTTCCATATTGGAAAAATATTTTTTTAATACTTTACAAACAACAGACAGCACATTAATATAGATACGAAATAGTGTATACGTAACGTGTTTAGAATTTACAAAATCAATTATAAAATACTTCTACTTTTGAGAAATACGTAGTTTTACCTCTATAAACGTACAGTGGTTTTGAAACGGGGTTTCCCCATTCTTCCGAACGTATAGTGCTTACTAGTTAGCCTGATAGTCTGCAAATCGTAAATATCTGGGTTTAGTTCGCACGCCGCCGGCATACTTACTTGTGCATGTGTGAAATGCAATTCGGGTTGTACTTCACTGGAAGTAGTCTTGCTGCAAAATGTATGCTTATTGATTATACGTCAATTGTGAAGAAATTCTGGAGCTGTAGTCTAAATTGGACCTGTTTGGTTTGCTTTATTAGTTGGATACCTGAGTCGAGCACGATGGCTCCCGCACCCACGAGCACGAAGACGCTGACGACAGCGAGTAATGGGACAGTGGTCAAAACGACGGAAGAGTCATTGAAGTTGAAGAATACTTCTGCCACGAATGGTTTATCTCCCTCTTTGAGTAGCAATGGAAGGGCGAATGGAACTGGTGTACATGAAGGTGCCATCATTACAAAAAGGAAGAGCACGACCTCAACGCCCAAGTCAAGTAATAAAAGAGAGGGAGAGGAACAGCTTCAGCTCGTATGGAGAAATGTGATTCTTTTTATTTACCTTCATCTTGCTGGTTTGTATGGATTCTACCTATGGGTTTCGGGACAAGTCATGTGGCAAACTTTCCTGTGGGGTAAGCATTTTTTTCTCACTTTTCTCACTGGTGTATAGCTATTGATAGCTGATCCCATGTTGTCCATCAATTTTACTACGAAGTCCTACTAAAAGAAAATTAAAATTTATTGAACATTTTTTACTTCTGGGGATGTACTTTGAACTTGATGTACTGGTGTGACAATGATTTTATTCTTTTATTCGTTGTATACAGGTTTCCTTTTCTACTGTATGTGTGGCTTCGGTATCACAGGCGGTGCTCACCGGTACTGGGCTCATCGGTCCTTCAAAGCGAAAACACCGCTTCGGCTTATTTTAGCTTTCATGCAGACGGTAGCTTTCCAGGTAAGGAATTATTTACAGAATGATTTACATGGTTTATTTCTATTTGCTCACGTTATCATTATTATTATATGTTGGTACATATTGATCTGTGGAGGATTACAGCCTACAGTTGTACTTTGGAAAATGGAAAAGCAATGAGATTAGGACTTTTATGTTATACTTAATTATCTACATAGTAAATATGTAGACCGTATATTGATATGTGAACAGAGTATTAGTGCAAATGAGGTATTTTACAACACTATCTCCATTTTTTTGAGTTTGTTTCAAATGCTCTGGTTCTTTTTGGAATACACAGAATAGTATCCATGAATGGTGTCGAGATCATCGAGTGCATCACAAATTTACTGAAACCAATGCGGATCCACATGATGCTCGTCGTGGTTTCTTCTTTGCCCACATTGGTTGGTTGATGTGCCGAAAGCATAAGGATGTGAAAGAGAAAGGGAAAGCTATCGACATGTCCGATTTGGAAGCCGATCCTATTGTCATGTTCCAAAAGAAGTAAGTGAGAAAACACTATGTGTTGTGTTGATCATCATTGCTAGTTCCATTAGTAGTTCTATTCGTACTCACAAATAATGTACTGGTTATAATTGAATTCTTTCTTTGAACAGCTACTACATCCCTTTGGTGTTGACGATTTGTTTCTTCATCCCGACATTAGTGCCTTGGTATTTCTGGGGTGAGAGCTTTGGTACTTCTTGGTTTTTTGCAGCACAATTCCGATACTGCATTACACTCCATATGACTTGGTTGGTAAATAGCGCAGCTCATATGTGGGGACTACGACCTTATGACAGGTAATTATAACGTCAACCAATTTATCCACGCCTTTGAAATTGATACACTTATCTTGTGCTGTAATCATTGTTTTGTACACCAAGGTAAATGTGGAAGATTACCTAAGTAGTAAGAGCTGAAAATAGTTACAATCATCGTAATTAGTTGTGTGCACAGTTTATTAAACTTTTATAGGCAAGCAGTAATTATACCCCAAAAACGTTGTTGGAAAGGGAAAGCTACGGTTGGCTACATACTGAAGTCGCGTTTCGCTTATGCGTTTGTTCCCAAGGAACAAACCGGAAGTTGCCTATGTAACTTTTGTGTTTTGTAAAAGTTCCTCAACTAGATATTTTTCTTAGAGCACAACCTAACTTCAGCTTATGCTGAAGAACCCAAATGCGTGTCGCGCAAACCCTAGATTCGAGTGTTGATTAAAGTCTCGGCGCATATGTAGCATGCATGACTTCTGCAGAGTAGCTAGTTGGAAGCAGATTAGTAAGAATGTTAAGATGTAAACCTGAAAATTTACTTAAATGAGCGAAAATTAAGTTTCACGTCATGCTTGCCAATCTTGGAGGAACAATTTAATGACGATTATGAAATGTAAATATTTTCCTGTTTAGCGGTAGTAATAAAAATGGATGAACCATCTAGTAAAAAATTGCAGGCGACTACGTAGGTTTTACTTCGTAATACCGGTTTTAAATTAAAGTTCGTATGATGGTAATAATACCAGTTGCAGTTCGTCTGCTTCGGGGTTTAACTGTGATGTTCATGAATGCGCCTAAGAACGAGCTAATTTTATTTTTATTTTTGAAACGCAGTTCAATCAACCCATCAGAGAACAAAACAGTTTCATTCTTGGCTTTCGGTGAAGGGTGGCACAATTATCATCATGTGTTCCCCTGGGATTACAAGACGGCTGAAGTTGGCCAGTATCAGTATAATTTTACAGCTGCTTTCATCGATTTCTTCGCTAAAATTGGCTGGGCATACGATCTTAAGTCTGTTCCTAAGAAAATTGTGTTACAAAGAGTTGCCCGCACTGGAGATGGAACTCACCAGCATCATCCAAAGAATGCTAATGGACAGAGCGCCACACATCATCATCCAGAGGCTGGTCCTTGGGGATGGGGGGACGAAGACATTCCGAAAGAAGATATCGAAGTAACAGAAACGCTCTACAGTCAGAAAGAAGAGTAAATGAGTTTGAAGTAAGAATGAGAGTGTAAGAATGAGATCACCTAAGAATGAAATGATTATAAGATATGAAATTTATGAGACAATGAGAAACATTGACATTGCGTTGCAGCAGTTGAGATATATGTATGTATATTAATGTTGTTATTTGTTCGTATGAAACGTAGGTATTCAATATAACATGTAGTAAGTTTCTTATTTGCATTATATATCAATGTATTTCTGAAATTTATACTGGTACGGAAGAGCGTACTAATATTTTAATATGTACATTGTACTGTAGTACTTGCTAGGTAATCGACGTTCCTTGATATGAATCCTTTGGACGAGAACGTGTGATAGTAGGGACGAACTAGAAAGCATGTAATACATATGGTGACAGTCAGTCTGCACTGCAAATAAGCAATCAGTGTTATAAATCAATGTATGTAGTTGTAGTTCTATGGCGTACACCCATAATTATTTAATGCCTGAAATTGCGGCGCAGGTGTAAAGACGAAAAGACTTGTAAAAGATGATGTAACGGTGCAATACAGATTACAGATGTGTGCAGATACCCCAAAATACCAAGATCATTCGATTTCCAGTGTAGTTAGTTGTTCGCTGGTCCAATGCTCGTATTTATCCGAGTTCTATTGTTAAAAATTGGCAACGTTTAAACGGTGATCGATATAGTTGTTTTTTAATAGCTTTGATTGATGAAGCTACATTATTAGATCTGCTATGAGTAGAATATGTCCCACTAGATGCACATGTGAGTAAAAATGAATTGTTGTAACCGTTAGAGCTACATCCTGACAGATTTAAGACTCGTTTAATGCTATGTTTTTTATGACCTACGTTTTGCTAAACGATCAAATTAGTTAATATACTGTGCTTTTTTGCCTTCCATTAGTTCTCTAATCCTGTTTTTCAGTTTGCATTCAACAGAAAGCATGATATATTGACACTAAACATAATTAAACCTTCCTGTCATTATTCCTGACAGCCAAACCTTTAAAGATTTCAAAGGGCTGCATGCGTTACTTTATCTGTCGATACCTACGACCAAAAATTAAACTTTTTAAAACCATTCTGTCCGAAGTCTGTCCATTCCATTATTATTCAAGCCTTATTGTATCAATTAGTAATTATATCATTCTACTACATATGTTTTATGACTAAAGTGTAATTATGTTATACTTATTATAACATTAAAAATCTATCGTTGTAACATGGATCTGATAGTAAATGTGCTGCAACGTTTTGCTCTGAATTTGTACTGTCGATATGCTATAACAATGTGAGATTTAAAATTTTAATATAAGCACGGTAGATTAGGAAACATGAGTAATTATTTAGGTTCGGATGTTATCGTAGTCAAATGATTCAATTAATTATTAATACTATACGCTTGTACAAAGAAGTTAATCTCGTGGCAGTAAGCCAAACCCTGTAAATTCCTTCTATTGTGAAAGGAAATATTTTTTTCTTCTTGATTTTCAGGGATTTAAATATTAATGATATGAAATTAGTAGCGTATTACAATAATAATTATTATATCCTCATCTCTTTCACATACTGGTTCCGTAGATATTACGCTAATGCTTGATTTGATTTATAATATTAATTATAATATCCGAGACATCTGTATATCGTTACTTACATAAACTAGTTCATGTCTGTATACAGTAAGCGTGGAAGTTTAAGGTGTGCGAAAGAAATTATAGAGTTTTTTTGTGACTCTTTAGAGTAAGTACTACTAAAGGGCGCCTATCATTTCCTATATGTATTATTGCATTTCATGTCGTACGTGTGGTGTAACGTTTATTAAAATTGATATTGAACTTTGTCAAGAGGTGAAGTGCTAATTGTGAGATTGTGACATATCTTTTGTTGGACTTTAGCCCAATAAGGGAAAACTATGTAATGCAAAGAATATGATTAAGAAGAAGATACTGATATACTAAATGAGTCTATGTGCCCTGATTACTCGTTTCAAGCATTAATCATTAGTATTAGTTTAAGAGACAAGCAGATGAGGATAAACGAAAGAGATCTTACGTATCATGCCATCCATGTTTCGACTTCCTTCGTGATGAAGCTACTAACGCAGCAAGCGATCATTTATTTTTCCAGAGTGAGACCGTACATATGTATATAGATACATTTATATAAATATGGCTACGAGAGAATTGAATTTATTATACCTATTGTATTGTATTCCATGTAACAAGGTTACAGATTTCCTATGCTATTTATACTAGTTACATACATTTACGAAAATAAAGGGGGAAAAATTTAATGGTTAAACATAGCGTTTAATTTGTGACAACAAGTTCAGTGATTTTCATTTGAAATTTTCGATTTCGTATATTTTCATATGCAGTTTATTCACATCACTTCAAGCTTCGTGTGTTATAGTGTATTATATACAGATTACAGTACGCGCTCACTTATGCACTCCATTCAATTCCACCGATCGTTTGCGTCACTCTGTGATTGCGTTCTTCAATAATTATTACGAAGGTATTAGTAGCCACGCCGTTAGGGTGCTGGCTAAATGTTTGTTGAGCAACGGGGAAATCCGTTGGGGTAGTTTACCCAGACAATTCATTGAAATTGTACCGGAAACTCATGAAAACGCTAACTTCCGATAGACAGCTCTAAATTTCAACTCTTTTTGACGATCGATTATTTATTAAAACAATTAATAATTAAAAATTTCCAGATACTCCAGTCATCAAGTTCTAATTTCGAAGAAAAAATGGTCTTTTAAGAAATCGAGTGCTTTTAGCATGTGCTTTCAACAAACTTACGTAAACAGAGCAATAATGGCACGTTAAAACAAGGGGCTTGTTTAACTATTACCGCGAATAACTAATCGCTTTCTCTTACAGATCACAGGCCTACAGGCCAGTCCATTCAATTCGCACATACTTGTTTCCTGTAGGCCATAGTCTTACTATTTATGTAGAAGGCACTTCAATGGAGATGGGCAGAACTGACCTCTTAAAGACCACGGAAGTACCGGGCTGTTTGTCCAGTTCATACACATCTGGTCTCTCACAGTCCATATACAGCCTTACGATACATACTTACGATTTACGATGCAGTTCGTTTAATTCAAGCGGTGCTGTCCGCTTAAAGACCATAGGTCTATAGGGGAGTTCAATCAATTCGTACAATATTGGCCTTATACAGATCATATTCCTACGGTTACTTTGTTTAAGATGAGCAGTACTGTCCTCGTATAACCTTACTCATAAGGTGCCTTAAGTTCCTACCACCCAAATTGCGTAATAAAATAGCTCACAATTCCAGGATCAGGATTAATTGCAGATTGGAAATCTAAGTGCATAAGCTTTGTCCTTTGTAATCGCGTATATCATATCATAGTAGTATTACTTTACTTTTTATTTAAGTTCGATGTAAAAGTTTCCAGTCAATTTATAAGTAGTGTTGATATAATCTTTCCAATAGTTCCTGCGATTTTTATGAAATGAACTACCGAACAGTCTACCACAATGCACTAGGAGCCCTGTCATGATTTATGGACAATGGATGATTTATGGACAGCCCAACGTAAAATATGCGAAGCCCAACGTAATTAATTAACAAATCTAACGTTATTTATGGATAGCATAAATGTAATTTATGAAAAGGCCCAGCCTATTTTATGCATGGTAAATTAATGGCACGACTTAATTTACGGTAGCTAGCTCCATTATTTCTTTTCTGCACTAAATTATAATTGTAAATAAGATGTCTAAATAATAAAATAAATAAACATATATAACCTTCGAGAATTCGAGATTGAAATAAAATAATACTGTGTCGAAATCTGTTACAGTAAATCTTGTGGGAAAAACTCTAAAAGAAGCCTCATGTAAATATTTCACGAAAATTTTCCTTGTTGGCAATTAGAACAAAACAAAATGCTGGCGGATCTGTAATTTTAAAAAATTGGAAGTGTAACGATGTTGCCCTCAGCAAGGAATTTAACGCATCCAAAGGAGAGAGAAAGAAACATTATTTACAAAAATGGAAAATAAAGTTGACACTGTCCTCCACCGAGGAAAGCCCTCAGGGCTCAGTATACATAATGGAAGGCCGGGCAAATAAGGCGACCCAGGCAAATACTCCAAAACCGGGCAAAAAGTCCGAGCAGGGCAAATAGTCCGCCACAACAGGGCAAACCGGGCAAATAATCCACGCAGCCAGGGGTAATGGGACGGATTATTTGCCGGGGTCGGATTTTTTGCCCTGCTGTGACGGATTATTTGCCCGGGTCGGATTTTTTGCCCGGTTTTGGAGTATTTTCCCGGCCTTCCATTACGTCTCAACAGTTACAGCTTTATTATGAGGTTAATGCTCAGAACCCCCTTTCAAAGCATAAAGTTGTATAAATACGTAAATTGCATTTATTTTCCGATTGAACGTGATTACGTGATTTAATTTAAACACATCATTTTAGAGATTGTTCAATTCTGATGCGAGGAAAACATTCATTTGTACTCGATTTAGATGCCTCTATTCTTTTGACTATTTGACCCGTATTCAGTGATCCCAAGTATCCGAGGCCCCTTCGACATGAGTGTCACACTATAAGCTAATTATTTTTAAGACTTAAATCTGAAATCGAGACTAACTTTATCACTGTAGGTAAAACAATAATGGAGGGCTACCACAGGAAGTGGTTGTAACTGTCACAGCAGGAACTTGTGAAGTTTTCAGGACATATTTATAGTTCGGAATTTAATTTCCTTGTTTGCACAGAAAGAGCGTGAACGTATGATGCATAAGTTCTGTTCATATAACATCGTGATTGCATACTTTTTCATTGCGTTTCTGCTTAGAATTGAATGTCTGCCACTGAAGTCTTTAATGTCACTAAATTAAATAAGGGTGATAGAAGTATGCATAGCTTCAAAGAGTAAAACCGCAGGCAAAACTTCAGTACATCCATACATGTGTATGTGTGTACACGTGCATATAAATTGCACTATTTATTGGCAAGCGCGAAAATACTGTGTGGTCCGGGCAGTAGAAAGCGCTTGAAAGAGTAGTTCAGCGGGTTAGATTCTTTTCGTTTGGTCGTGGCTTCAATGGCTTTATATCACAACCAGCTTCCTCCTGCTTTCTGCTGTACCTATTTAACCTAACCACGATTAAACCATTTTATACAGACTGAATTGCGGACGTGCGGACGGTTGCGGTTTTAGCATATCTGTTGTGCGATTAGATACGCTGCGTCTAATAAATGCTTAAATACATACATAAAGTACTGACACTAATAAACACCTTGATTTCATATGTGTCCATTCTTGCACTACTAGATAAAAGCTAGATACAAATTACAAACCATTTTGAATTAATAACGTAGGTACGTGAAATCTATGAATAAATGGATGGAGAACAACATTATTAGTTTTAGTTAAATTTAGACTTCTGGCTGTCTGGATCTGTCTTTGTCTTTTTCCAAAGCGTAAGTTTGCTGTGAACGCTTTAATTCATGTAACACTAAACCCGTTTTTAGAGCTTTTACGATTTTGTTAAGAAAATTTGTACACCTGTTACATATTTTGGAGAATTGTAAAATTATACTCTTGTTTCTTCATATTAATTATTAATTACCTTGCAAAAATAATTACAAATTAATTTTATGGCCCATTTAAGAAAGCAATCTTGATCTTACACACAATAACAGCTGACAAATTAAATGAACTGAGTAAAACGTCCTAGTATTAACAGGCCATTTTAGCCAATTTTAATTTGCATTGAAATTGCCGTAGTGAGTCTTGGTCGTGTATCTTGTTCGTCTTTGGTCCATTTGCGGCAATAAAATCTCGATTTATTATAGACACTTGAAGAAGTTTAGGTATGTCCCTGTAGACAAAAACCAGCGCTTAAAGGCGTAAAATTGTTGTTTTCCTGGTGTTTTTCATTATTCAAAGTACTACACTGATAATTAAATTTTGTATTTGTACTTTACAATGGAGTTCAATTACATCTTACGCAATCGACACTGTAGTTAGGAGAAAATAGAATAAGAATAAGGAATTTTGTCTGCGTTTTGGACGACACGTAGTACCTACCTACATATAGTCATGCATTTATGCAGTATAGGTATACACAGTACATGGCGTTACTTGGTTATGCAGTAAATAATAGCGTTATTTTAAATCGCGGATGAACGAAGCAATTATTAATGACATAAAAAGTGCAAACTCCGGAAAACCCAATGATGTTGTGTTTTGTTCTTTCTAAGATATATTATTGTACATACAATTTTCCTGTTTGTTAAAAGCAGTCCTACTTTCTTATTATTAATAGCAACTATAGCAAGCATATGTACATTCTCCTGCACAAAAATAAATTCGCGTCAAATGCTCAAGTGCACTAGTACATTTACGCTATATGAACGCAGGTGAAGGAAGTAATTATAGGTTAACAGATATGGTACGATTATTCCAATTTATTTCACTGTATAAAAGACTCTTATGAACTTCCGTTCACAAAAGTGATAGTTTCGTCAAAAATCACAATAAAATGCATAATTGGGCCAGTGGCTTTACGTTACTTAAATAATATTCGAGGCCAATGTGAACCAGGAAATTTTTGTAGCTGTTAACACTTCCTTCAATGAGTGTAGACAACTTATACTAGATGATGCATATAATTATCCCTATCTATCCTTTTAAAAGATTTTTAAGCTAGATTCCATCACCATCCAACGCGCAGCTTAAAACAATATAAATCAAAAGCATCAACGACTGAGCAAGAAATTAAATTGTAATTGTAGTGAGAATTAGACATCTACGTGGCCGTTGACTTCATAATATATCTTGACACAACCATTGTTATTATTAGTTACTAAAGTAGGTACTTACATGTATCTACATAATAATATGGTAACTTCAATTATTAGCCAAATTTAATCATGTAATACGTCATTTTGACGGCAATAACGAGGAAATTACTGACATGAGGTTGGTCTTTGGACGCAATGTTCATATGTTGAAACTTTTTGAAACATGTTTAAAAAACTTGAAAAAACCAACTTTGCTTGCCAAAATGTTGGGTAGAAGTTCAATGTCAATCTCAGAGTCTACGAAATTCGTATTCCACATGCGATTAGCTTTATAATGGTAAATGGCACATTACACGTCTCAGAGTCAGTTGGATCTGAGTTACCGGTTACAATTTCATTTCGAAATTTTTCGGTTTTTGAAAAATTCGAAAATGCAGAAACAAGTGGGCCGAACCCCACTTTTAGCTGCAGAATACAGACTGATGTTTTGGGACATTTTATTTTGCTATTTTTGCACGTTTTTTTAACGTTTAAAATGCCTGGAGTCTGGATTTTATGAAGTATCAGGGAATTCCGCCATCGTTGCTGATAAAAGGTATGTGTGATGATTGTTCTTAAGAAATCAGTGCAAATCCACACTTTATCCCATCCTTCGTGTCCCTATAGCTGTTAGTTGCTAGCTCCATATCTGATGCTTCAAATTTTTACCAAAAACGTTAGCTGCACAAATTTGTATTTGAAGATTTATTTTTTAAAGTGTTTATCATTCTACCCAGTTGCACTCTCCTAATGTTCAATTTCAGTGTACAATAGCTAAAAAAGGTAATGCAGTATTATGTACTTCAATGCTCGAAATTCAATGGCGAAGACCAATTCAAGAAAAATAAGAGCCTCACTCGGGGCAAGTTGAGGTAAAAAGTAAATTACCTAACCTAGGTAGATCGAATATATAAATATATCTCAGCATTTTCAAATTCATTACTAAAATTATATTTTTGTGCCCTTATTTTTTAAAGGTTTCAGAAGTAGAGGCAGAACCTAAAGTTCAGACAGCAAATCTAAGCTCACAAGCAACTAGGCACAGTACTAATTTCTAGCTTCGTTAGCACATGTTTTCAGCAGTTAATAATGGTTGACTCAAAACTGCAATACAGGCATGAATGCGTGATTCACTTTTATACATTAGAACTAATTAAATCCTCTTAATTAATAAGTGCTTCCTCTTGAACTAAAACCATTTTAGAGGAAAACAAGCTGTACTGACCGCAGCCATAATGGGTGACTGGAAGTTCTGCGGTTAATTGTAATAATAATAATTTTAGACTTTTCTTGAACTTTGGTAATTTAAAGTTTGCAACTACTGGTTTCGAACTGTAATACTGCACAATCACTGGAGGTGCTATGAACTCGGTTATCCTTGGCTAATCATGGGCACTGCATGCACAAGTTAGCAAGATTAAGATGCATCAACTGGATAAAAATATAAATTGTTGAATTCATCAAAGTTCGATTTCGTCCGTTGAAGCTGCTACAAAACAATTCGTTTTTTGAACATTGTGTTTTACTGTTAAACAGTGAATTATTTACTCCATTCGGCATTCCACCAAGTTGTTCTGAACCGGTCAACCTGACGACCATAGCTGATCGTTTTGTTACTGCACAAAGGAATTTGCATTCCCAAACTTAGTTACAAAATGTTGGATTTTGATACTATGCTGGAGCATGTGGGGGAATTTGGACGCTATCAAAAGATTTTGTTTTTCTTCCAAGCTCCATTTGCATTTTTTCTTGCCTTCGGTTTATTTGGTCAACTCTTTATGGTTTTAAACCCACCCAATTACTGGTGCAGCCATGACAATTTCACTGCTGGTCTCACGGATGGTCAAAGGTAAGCTTGTCTTTATTGGATCTTGTCATCAGTTATTACAACTTCACAGTCAACTGTAGTGACTACGAAGCTACCTGTGAAACAAAAAGCTACTTCAAAATTTGAATTTTTTTCCATTTTTTAGGAGAAATATTACCAGTCCGTTTGAGGACCCTTGTCAAAGGTTCATTTTAAATCCACCCAACAGCAATCCTCAAGACTTCCTTAATTATTTAAATTCTAACGGGTATATACAACTTTCAATTTTATTTATTCTGTACCTATCTGGTTAGTTACGAAACAATTTGGTTATTAAAGTTGGACAATTTTGATCCTTTAATGAAGGACATGTAACGGCGTCCCTTCCGGACCATGTATTGACTGTCCCACATCGAGGAGTAAACGCCAAAGCAGCAGACCTTACTCTTGGGGACAAGGAAACCGTCCGGGGAATCGAATTCCCACGAGTCCTCCTACGAATAGCCCGAGTCAGTCATGTCCACGGAGGTCTTGGGTCATGCCCCCCGGAGCTTGGCTAAATACATCCGTCCCACCACCAAGAAAGCCAATGGGCTGGGAAACAGAGCCTTGTGGGACAGAGTGGAATCACAATAGAACACAATTTGTGTACCGCACAATTCTGACTGAGGTTGGACGGATGTCTTAAATAATTTAAGATTCTATAAAGACAAAGAGTTATTTTAACTAAAAAATTTCAAGTCAAAACTTAAAACAATTTGTATGAATTTACTTAACATCTTTATGCAGGGTGGCTACTGGTGTAAAACTATACCTACGTTGAGCGTTGACTGGAAAACGACGATTTCTCAGTCTGTATTCTTTATTGGCGCTATTATTGGTGGCTTTATGATCGGATACGTAGCAGACAAGTAAAACTACTTTATTAGCAAAATTAGCCTAAATGCAATGAAAAGTTAAAGAAGTTCAGAACACTAACTATTAAGTATTAACATCAATTAATTGTACTGTGCTTTTTGTTTTTAGTTACGGAAGAGTGCCAGCGCTAGTAGCTTCAAATTTACTTGGTTGTATTGGAGGAGCCCTGAGCGTCTCCACGACAAACTTCTACTGGTTCTGTGTTTTCAGGTTCATCGCTGGAATGTCTTTTGATAACTGCTTCGTAATGATTTACATTTTGGGTTAGTGGACAAAAATATATGTTTTAAAAAAGGAAGACTAGTTTACACGAAAGAATGTTAAAGAGTGAACGGTGGAAAACATAATTCAAGGAACCTAAATTGTAAATTTTTGCTTCCAAGACCAAGGAGATGTCATGATGCCCATACAATATAGTAATTTTTTTTTCAGTCTTAGAATACGTCGGACCATCGTACCGAACATTGGTGGCCAATTTATCCATCGCTGTTTTCTATTCGATGGGAACTGTGAGCATTCCAGGGTTGTTTTATATCATTCGAGACTGGAGATGGTTCGGTCTAGCTATCAGTTTACCCATGTTACTTACACTGGTGGCCATCTTTGTAGTTCCTGAAAGCGCTCGGTAATGAACATTAAGATAAAGAGAGATTTTTTTATTGCTTACCAATTGGTTTAGTTATATGTAAATGTTGGAAACATCTAATTAATCGCAAAAAAGAGCAAGTAAATTATAAAATAAAGTAAAATAAGATATTAATGTAATGTATTGGATGAAAACTTGTAAAACCAAATTTTAAAATTATTGTAGGTGGCTAGTATCTAAAGGTCGAATCAAGGAAGCTTCGAATATTCTTCGAAGCTTTGCAAAAATCAATGGAAATCAAGTGGAAGATAAACTCTTTACAGAATTTGAGGTTCTTATTTTTTAAGTCCATTTACTAATTTATTACGTTATCTTTTATTCTCATCTCTAGAAGGCAGTTTGACTTCATCCCAGACGGAGATACTAAAGTTAAGCTACGTTAACGTTAGCTATTATTGTGATAAATGAATATCGGCAAGGAGAAAAGTGAAAATATGTAATTTTGTTTTACAAAAGGAAACGGGCCAGCTAATGTTCGAAGAGATAAAAAAGGAAAAGCCGGTATCCTTAATGGAAGCACTTAAAAGACCAAAGATTTTTAAAAATTTTATTCTACTCGTAATCATTTGGTAAAAAATTATTTTGAATATTTTAATTTATAGCAGTAATTATGCATCTAAAAATGTTTAGTGATACTGTGTGCTCAGTACAAACTCAATTACAATATTATGAATTATGAACTTTTAAAATAGGTCTATTATTGCTCTGATCTACGATGGGCATTCCAGGAACGTCTTGAATCTCCACCCTGATGTTGTAGTTATATTTGCAATAGCAAGTAGTTTAGAATTGCCAGCTGATTTGCTTTTAGTTTTCTTTTTGGATGTTATTGGTCGACGTTGGTTAGCATTTGGAGCTTTATTTTTGGCTGGATTTTTTAGCTTAATTTCTGCTGTCCCAACCATTGCAACGAGTAAGTGTTCTAGTAAATCTGCATACAATAATAATAATAACAAAATATAAAATTGAGAATTAAATAAGATATTTAATTCTCATGAATGATTCCTTGCAGGCACCTCTACGCTTCTTGTCTTCGCTTTGATTAGTCGATTTTGGGTCAATGTGTCTTTCAACATTGGACTTCAGTATGCCGCTGAATTACTTCCCACCGTTATTCGAGCTCAAGGCGTCAACTTTATTCACATTATGGGATATGTAGCGTCCATCATTTCACCATTTATTGCATCTATCGTAAGTTTTCATTTTCAAGTTGCTTTCTAATATTTATATGTATTTATCTCTATATGTATTTATGTCTGCCAATTCATACGGGAATCCGTATACATTTTGCCCTTCACCAGTTCAAATACTGAGGTGTCCATTGAACCCTCAAATTGGGAATTTAGAATGTCTTGGAGTATCAGAGTAGTTGACGCTGTGCAACTAGTGCACCCACAGGATATTGATTTACATATTGAATTTTCCTGGTTGTGGTTCTTAATTCTCCTTTCCCATTTCCTATAAGTTGCTACATATATGTTATAGAATAGAGACACGCGGGTCACATGGATTCTGATTGCGTGTATTCCTGTAGGTTGCATGTAACATGCGTTACAAAGTTACAAACTATAATGGATGTATTTGGTTTGTTTGACGTGGGTTTAGGGACGAGAGAATGTGTCTTTGTCACTCATAATTCTTGGCGGTTGTTCCATGGTGGCTGCCGTGCTCGCTCTTTTCTTGCCTGAGACACTGGGTGAAGATTTACCCAACACTCTTGAAGACGGAGAAAGTTTTGGCAGGAATCAATCTTTCTGGAACTGCCCTATGTGTGCCAAGTAAGCTAATTATATAATTACGAGCATTTTATTGTATAAAACCGTATTAATTATTCAATTAGATTTGCATTCCTTGCTCGAACACAATGCGTAATGAGAAGGGATGCCCTAATCAAAGTAGTATGAAATACGTGTAGTATTTTTATACACTGTTTTTGTTTATTAATTTTTGAGTTGTTAAAAAAAGTTGTATTTAAAAAAGTATGACACACATGTCTTCATTTTATAAATTTGTAGACCGAAGCCCGCTGAGGAAATGCCAATCAATCCCCCAGAGAAGACACCTGAAGTTATTTTAAGGAATATGAGGGCTTCACTTCGTGGAGAAGGCTTTCGCTCCAGCATTATAGTTCGTCACAGCATTTTACGAAAGCCAATTCAACATCCGAACCCATCTGGCCAGGAACAACATAAATTACGGAGAGTTTATACTGTGCGCTGAGAAGTTACGTCTCAGTATTGTAAAAAACAAAAATCCCCCTCTCACTCATCGATAAAGTTGTTTGTAAATTCTATATTAAGGTATCAGGACAGCCACATTGTAGAATGTATAAATTGTTTCTATAATATTTGAATCAACAGAGTGTTGTTGTTCCTGGACCGATTGAGCTTCGATAGAGACGGTAACTGGACAAATATTCACTGCGTGTATAGCGTGCCTGCTAGTTATCAGTGGATAATCGTCTGTTACAAACTAATGTATAGTGTTAGTGATAGGTATTGTCCATAAGTATGTATTTTACGAATTGCAAATCTGAAAAAGGCTTACGTGTATAGGTAAATTTAATGTATTCCCGAAACCTAAGTACAAGTGGTGAAATTGCAGGCATCAAAAGCAATTCACCCTGCCTTTAATCTCGGAACCAGATATAGATATCAGTAGCTCAGTACGACTGGGATTTCTGATATGCTTGTACCTACGTATGTATATACTGCGTCTAGGAAAGAATTATTGCCATTCCTATCGACCTAATGAAATTTTTATTATGAAAATCAGGGCAGTAGAGTCACCTTCGATTCAAAAGCGGTTCCAGTTCCAGTATTTCATGTGTGATTTATTCGCCCCAAATCCTGGATGACATTGGAATTTATTTCCCAAGTACTAGACTAATGTTCAAAATATTATTTGACCAGAGACCTTCGATAAACCTCGTATGATCAATTTCATTTAAAAAGCAAACCAATGCAATGTGATGGGTTTGTGTCCGCCTACCTAAATCTCTTTTTAATATCTCTACAAAATGTACGAATGTCAGCATGAACTTTCTTCCTTCCCTCCCATCCTAAGTTCTTAGGTTGGGAAAGTTTAGCCAAGCCAAGCACATGTTGAAGGCCGCACATTGATCGGCGATCCTTGTTGCTCCTCTAATCAATAATCCTTTTTTATATCCATAATATGCCCGGTTAAAATTCCTCTAGTAGCTCCCCAATCTTGCTAGTTGGCGTATAAAGTGGCCACAATCACTTTCAACTTTATACTACCAATTCAATTCATAATGTGTGAGTCTTTTCACTAACACCCAAACTACTACCCACGAAATACTACCCACCTCTAAATTTCTCTTCCCGCTAATAGTACTATTGTTGTACATACGAGCATATTTAAGTTCTTTCTCAGGTGACGTCTTCCTTTCGAGAGGAGTTTGATATTTTGTGGTTGCAGAGATCCACAAATGCTAACGATAAAGTCATAAAGTCGAAAAGTTTCCAACATTACGGACATTACCATATATGTTTTAGTGTTAGTAGGCTGTAATGCTATTATTGCCTACAATTGAACTGCCTTTAGCATTAGCTACTCAAACAAACCATCTCTGAACCGCAATTCATGCTCTAACCTCGGCATTATCGAATTTGTAACAAAGACGTTAGATTGAATCACTTTCCAAAGTTGACCCGGGTAGTGTTTTGGGACATGTCCTTATGATCTTGTCGACCTTGTCGGTGGTAAAACTTCCTTAGTTTGGTTACGTCACTATAGTTTTCCCGACAGGATAGTTTTACTCCTACAGGTTATTTATACGCTCCCTCCCCCGCTTAAATCAATACGAAGATTACAAAAGTCCCAACTAATATCAGTAATCTACCGATTCTGATTCTAGTGATTCTTTACTGGCAATAGTGGTTCTTTACTGGCAATAATGGTGGCAATGTAATGTAATGTTTCTCCATCTGCAGAGACTACGAGATTAAATTAGAATTTCATTTTTTCCGAATTGTTATTGTAAGTGTACCCCGCGTGTATGTATATAATATCGATAAGTAATGATTGTATGATATAGTGTTTGAATTTTTTATTCCAGGTAACCTCGATCCTCAAATTAGCATTATACTCGAAAATTAGTTTCGTAGTTGCACACTTTAGTTTACTATAGGATTGTATTGCTATTGCTGATACTAAGATACCTGGACTGCGATAAGAATTAAAAAATGATTTGTTGGGGTCATTTTGTAAGATTTCGTTTCTTGTATCTTATTTTTTATATTTATTTCTTTAATCTGTTAGGGTAAGCAACAACAACTCTAATACATGACTACCAATGCAATGTACATATTTACATACTTTCGTCAGACAGAGTTCCTTCATTTTCATTCGCACAAGATACATGCACGACCATTGCGTGAAGCTGGAACGGCATTGAGCAATTGAGCGTATAATAAATAAAGTTGTAAAGTTTGTTTGCTGACAGAATGTTTTAAGATGATTCCGGTGCAATTCGTCTTCTCTTGTATGTAGGCACTTACAGAGTGCTTCATTTTTTGGAGGTACAAGTTGGATAAAACCGTAAAAACCGCAACGGCGAGACGGAGAAGCTGGGACTGGTACTGTGGGGCTGGCTGTGTCTAGTGTGTAGGGATGCTCGGTCGAGAAGGAGACTTATTATAGCTCTGGCGCCATAATTTAGCATAGCATGACATGACATGGCAACCCTTTACTGGCGTAGAGTGTACTGTCTATTTTTAAACATGGCATGTTCGACTAAATTGGGTATACTTTGTAGTTAATAAATTTTGACATTTTGCTTGGAAGAACACAACCTTTGTGTCAGCTGCAATCTCAAGATCATGGTTACATCATATCCTGATTTTATACAGCAGCCTTTCATGGAACACACACAATTTCTATGCCAGGGCCATTGTCATTACACTCAGCCTGGCTTTCCAGTCATCATTAGACACAAAGGGTTTCTTTCCCTTTGGAACTCTTTCCCTCCTTCCCATTGTGGATCAGAGAATAAAAATAACCTACGGCCTGTCTAAATGGACAATATTTTTCATTCTGACGTCAAGTTTTTCCTTTCTTTGCATGTCGTTCCTCAATAAACTGCAAGTGTGAGCACAGATTAGCTTGCTCAAAATATATTTAAGATATGCATGAATATTTTATTCATAATTCAAGCAGTAATGTTTTTTTATAAAATAATAACAAAAAAAAAGAAGTTAAATTGCGACGGGGAAGGAAACTACGTAGCGGGTAGCTGGTCGCGGAGGAGGAAGTCACTTGAGATTTGAATTTAAATTTCCAGTGAAGGTGACATGGGACATGTGGCAGTGGTAAAGTGAGAAGGTAAAAGATGCCTTTTTGCCTGACGGGAGTATCGGGAGTCGGTAGTGTTAGATGAGCTTGAATTGAATAAAATTGCAGCACTCCGTCATGCTCCAGTTTAATCTTACACAGACGTAAAAAGTACTAAAGTAATCTTGACAGACACATATTATTTCATTCCTTGAGGTGTTTATTTTTCTAAAGTCAAATCGTAAGTGGATAGCATAATCATGCTACAGATTCTAAGTCCCTACCTAACATACATTGGAAATTCCTAAAATTGTATTTCTTTCCCTTACCCATATGTGATGGTTACATTTGCGGCTTTCAGAAACTAATAATTAATGTAAAATACGCCGTCGTTCCCACATTATTATGTACATCTGCAGATAAGATAGGATCGTGAAAGTGCAGATGCAGATAAAGTGTTATTATTTCAGTGAAATTCCGCACAAATTATAGATACATTTACTGTATCTTGATAGGTATGCATATGTATCTAGTGCATGTACAAATTTAATTGCACATTATAGCCGTAGGAAGCTATCTTAAGCACTACTGTCAAGTTGGCTGGCGTCCGGCTGTCGACTATCTGTATACTCAAAAGAATATTTATCTTGTTTATCCACTCGACCTTGAATAAACCCAAGGAAATGCAGTAAATTATAAATAAATACGCATTCATAGACCATTTTAATTGTGGAGTATTCAAGCATAATCAGATCAAATGTGTGGTTATGATCCATTAATTTCTTTTATTCAGGATTCAGTCTTGGACCGTTGGGGTCCTCCCTGACCCTACCAAAGGACTTTAATTTAGGAATGGACCAAATTTCCTGGTTTTCTTTCAGCAATCCGTCCACATCAAAAGTCATTTTGTGTAGGACACAACACAAAGTATCTTGAGAGTACTCTGCCTGTGACAATGTGACTGATTAAGATTAGTAGATGTCACAATTAATTAGAGCCCAAGAGCTTATTTCCTGTGGCTGGAGACATGCTGATATGACGACAGAGACGATCCCATTCGCAGTCAGAGAAATGTTGGCAAAGCTTATTTCAGTGTTATTATGCAATCGGCCATCTTCATGTGCAAACTGTAAATGTCATATTTCATCTGTCGCTCTGTGATGCTGCTGAAGATGTTATGGTAAAATGCTCGTATAATATTTCGTCGGTACTCTATTAGTCTGTATGAATATCAAATGTGACAGTGCAATGTGACAAGGCACGCAGCAGTAGATTCAGCCAGTAGCAACATAGTGCAGTAGAGTAGGTACGTTCACTGCAAGCGTCTATTTCTATAGACTGAAGTGGCAGGAGAGAAGAATTTTCAAGTACCTAACTATAAGTAACTGATCATCATCTCATCTTGAATACTAAATACCAAAATACCAATTATATCTGTAGTTAGGAGCTAAATGAATAGTCTGCATAGACGCGCCAGCGGAGCCCATCTCCCCTTTCCGCGTGCTCGTCCGTAGTAAGCCCTTTCTGTGAATGAGATTTGTAATGGTGAATGGTGAATGGTAATGAGTTGAGATGGGAATTAGAAAATCTGGAAGCGTCGCCTCGTCTATCACCCAAACTAATTTGCAATAATAATGCGTTTAGTTCATCAGCATGGCATAGGATTTCCTATATAGCCCTCCTTTAGTATACTGCGGCTTGGAACATTAAACTTGGGATGGAAATGAAATTGGCAGAGACGCTAGCATTAATTGATTAGCGCGCCTTTTCTACGCCGAAATTCACCAAATAATTGACATGTCTCATGTAAATGAAAGGACTCTCTGACTATGTATGTGCATTGTGACTCGATTCTTCTTTATAATTTAGCTTGAAGCAACTCAATAGAGGTATTGTTGGGGCACGAAGTCTAGTCGCAAAACATTGAGTGTTTAACATTAGCCGTAAATGGGATTTTCTCTATGC